>CAMQGK010000448.1:0-47636 GCA_947000775.1 Pterois miles | reverse complement strand
AACGGTCGTTGTCACGGCTTAGCCGTGCCTTATGAATGTAACACGCGCTGGCAGGCGCACACACTAACACGCCACCTCCGCTAATGTGAATGGAGCTGGTTTGGAAGAGTCAGTGTTTAATGTATTGTTTAATTTAATGTATATTAAGTGGTAGGTTCTTGCATCACCATGCCAGTTAATAGAGGAGGTGATGTACTGTTGAAACCTCCACATGACCATTGTGATATGTTGTATTACCTTTGTAAAATAATTTAGTCACCCGTCTCACCATCTCTCCCGTAGCTGTGCTCTGGCGTAAACCCGGAAAAGCAGAAAATGGACGGGAGGGTACCAATGGCTTAAGACAGGGGGTGTTCACGGGGAGCGTACCAAGTCCGGTAGAGTTGGAGGGGTGTTTTGGTGCAATGACGGAGAATAGCATTTTAAATGTATTTGGGAAAGTACATACATAAAATGTACATATTAATAGCTTTATTATTGTAAATATTAACTTGGTAGTGTCCAGGTTGATAAAAAGAGAGACTGAACGGCCCAACAGGGGAGATGTGAGTTGAGTGCTGAGGAGGCTAGAGCGAAACTAAGATTGATGTTTGCATTTACCAATATTTCCTCCGTGTTATTTCATTTTTCAGTTATTTACCTCAGTTTGTCTGTGCCAGGCTACACTGTAAATAATTCTGCACTGGATTTTTTTTTGGTTCTCACTTTTTGTAAATAAACACTTGGACGGCTCATCTGGATTTTCTCAGGTTTTTTTTACTTCAACGCTCGACCAACCTTACAGTCGTATTATAGCATGTAGAATGATTCTATGGTGAGCAAAAGTCATTTCGTGAAATGTTGGAAAATTTTACAAAAAACGCCATAGTATAGTATGTCGAAATTTTTCGATGAAAACGTCAAATTTTTTTGATGTTTAAAAAAACCATGAAAACGGTCGTATTATAGCATGTAGAATGATTCTATGGCGAGCAAAAGTCATTTTGTGAAATGTTGGAAAATTTTACAAAAAACGCCATAGTATATTATGTCGAAATTTTTTCGATGAAAATGTCAAATTTTTTCAAAGTTGAAAAAAACCATGAAAAATGGTCGTATTATAGCATGTAGAATGATTCTATGGTGAGCAAAAGTCATTTTATGAAATGTTGGAAAATTTTACAAAAAAAAAACGCCATAGTATAGTATGTCGAAATTTTTCGATGAAAACGTCAAATTTTATTGATGTTTAAAAAAACCATGAAAAGGGTTGTATTATAGCATGTAGAATGATTCTATGGTGAGCAAAAGTCATTTTGTGAAATGTTGGAAAATTTTACAACAAAAAAAACGCCATAGTATAGTATGTCGAAATTTTTCGATGAAAACCTCAAATTTTTTTGATGTTTAAAAAAACCATGAAAACGGTCGTATTATAACATGTAGAATGATTCTATGGTGAGCAAAAAGTCATTTTGTGAAATGTTGGAAAATTTTACAAAAAAAACGCCATAGTATAGCATGTCGAAATTTTTCGATGAAAATGTCAAATTTTTTTCAAAGTTGAAAAAAACCATGAAAACGGTCGTATTATAGCATGTAGAATGATTCTATGGTGAGCAAAAGTCATTTCGTGAAATGTTGGAAAATTTTACAAAAAAACGCCATAGTATAGTATGTCGAAATTTTTCGATGAAAACGTCAATTTTTTTTGATGTTTAAAAAAACCATGAAAACGGTCGTATTATAGCATGTAGAATGATTCTATGGTGAGCAAAAGTCATTTTGTGAAATGTTGGAAAATTTTACAAAAAAAAAAAAAAACGCCATAGTATAGTATGTTGAAATTTTTCGATGAAAACGTCAAATTTTTTTGAAGTTGAAAAAAAACATGAAAACGGTCGTATTACAGCATGTAGAATGATTCTATGGTGAGCAAAAGTCATTTTGTGAAATGTTGGAAAATTTTAGATAAAAAAAAACGCCATAGTATAGTATGTCGAAATTTTTCGATGAAAATGTCAAATTTTTTTGAAGTTGAAAAAAACCATGAAAATAGTCGTATTATAGCATGTAGAATGATTCTATGGTGAGCAAGAGTCATTTTGTGAAATGTTGGAAAACTTTACAAAAAAAAAAAGCCATAGTATAGTATGTCGAAATTTTTCGATGAAAACGTCAAATTTTTTTGATGTTTAAAAAAACCATGAAAACAGTCGTATTATAGCATGTAGAATGATTCTATGGTGAGCAAAAGTCATTTCGTGAAATGTTGGAAAATTTTACAAAAAAAAAAACGCCATAGTATAGTATGTCGAAATTTTTCGATGAAAACGTCAAATTTTTTTGAAGTTGAAAAAAACCATGAAAACGGTCGTATTATAGCATATAGAATAATACTATGGTGAGCAAAAGTCATTTTGTGAAATGTTGGAAAATTTTACAAAAAAAAAAACGCCATAGTATAGTATGTCGAAATTCTTCGATGAAAACGTCAAATTTTTTTGAAGTTGAAAAAAACCATGAAAACTGTCGCATTATAGCATGTAGAATGATTCTATGGTGAGCAAAAGTCATTTTGTGAAATGTTGGAAAATTTTACAAAAAAAAAAACGCCATAGTATAGTATGTCGAAATTTTTCGATGAAAATGTCAAATTTTTTTGAAGTTGAAAAAAACCATGAAAACGGTCGTATTATAGCATGTAGAATGATTCTATGGTGAGCAAAAGTCATTTCGTGAAATGTTGGAAAATTTTACAAAAAAACGCCATAGTATAGTATGTCGAAATTTTTCGATGAAAACGTCAAATTTTTTTGATGTTTAAAAAAATCTTGAAAACGGTCGTATTATAGCATGTAGAATGATTCTATGGTGAGCAAAAGTCATTTTATGAAATGTTGGAAAATTTTACAAAAAAAAAAAACGCCATAGTATAGTATGTCGAAAGTTTTCGATGAAAACGTCAAAATTTTTTGAAGTTGAAAAAAACCATGAAAACAGTCGTATTATAGCATGTAGAATGATTCTATGGTGAGCAAAAGTCATTTTGTGAAATGTTGGAAAATTTTACAAAAAAACGCCATAGTATAGTATGTCGAAATTTTTCGATGAAAACGTCAAATTTTTTTGAAGTTGAAAAAAACCATGAAAACGGTCGTATTACAGCATGTAGAATGATTCTATGGTGAGCAAAAGTCATTTTGTGAAATGTTGGAAAATTTTACAAAAAAAAAAACGCGCCATAGCATAGTATGTTGAAATTTTTCGATGAAGACGTCAAATTTTTTTGATGTTGAAAAAAACATGAAAACGGTCGTTGTCACGGCTTAGCCGTGCCTTATGAATGGAACACGCGCTGGCAGGCGCACACACTGCCACGCCACCTCCGCTAATGTGAATGGAGCTGGTTTGGAAGAGTCAGTGTTTAATGTATTGTTTAATTTAATGTATATTAAGTGGTAGGTTCTTGCATCACCAGTTAATAGAGGAGGTGATGTACTGTTGAAACCTCCACATGACCATTGTGATATGTTGTATTACCTTTGTAAAATAATTTAGTCACCCGTCTCACCATCTCTCCATCTCTCCCGTAGCTGTGCTCTGGCGCAAACCCGGAAAAGCCGAAACTGGACGGGAGGGTACCAATGGCTTAAGACAGGGGTGTTCACGGGGAGCGTACCAAGTCCGGTAGAGTTGGAGGGGTGTTTTTGGTGCAATGACGGAGAATAGCATTTTAAATGTATTTGGGAAAGTACATACATAAAATGTACATGTTAATAGCTTTATTATTGTAAATATTAACTTGGTAGTGTCCAGGTTGATAAAAAGAGAGACTGAACGGCCCAACAGGGGAGATGTGAGTTGAGTGCTGAGGAGGCTAGAGCGAAACTAAGATTGATGTTTGCATTTACCAATATTTCCTCCGTGTTATTTCATTTTTCAGTTATTTACCTCAGTTTGTCTGTGCCAGGCTACACTGTAAATAATTCTGCACTGGATTTTTTTTTGGTTCTCACTTTTTGTAAATAAACACTTGGACGGCTCATCTGGATTTTCTCAGGTTTTTTTTTTACTTCAACGCTCGACCAACCTTACAGTCGTATTATAGCATGTAGAATGATTCTATGGTGAGCAAAAGTCATTTCGTGAAATGTTGGAAAATTTTACAAAAAAACGCCATAGTATAGTATGTCGAAATTTTTCGATGAAAACGTCAAATTTTATTGATGTTTAAAAAAACCATGAAAAGGGTTGTATTATAGCATGTAGAATGATTCTATGGTGAGCAAAAGTCATTTTGTGAAATGTTGGAAAATTTTACAACAAAAAAAACGCCATAGTATAGTATGTCGAAATTTTTCGATGAAAACCTCAAATTTTTTTGATGTTTAAAAAAACCATGAAAACGGTCGTATTATAACATGTAGAATGATTCTATGGTGAGCAAAAGTCATTTTGTGAAATGTTGGAAAATTTTACAAAAAAAAAACGCCATAGTATGGTATGTCGAAATTCTTCGATGAAAACGTCAAATTTTTTTGAAGTTGAAAAAAACCATGAAAACTGTCGCATTATAGCATGTAGAATGATTCTATGGTGAGCAAAAGTCATTTCGTGAAATGTTGGAAAATTTTACAAAAAAACGCCATAGTATAGTATGTCGAAATTTTTCGATGAAAACGTCAAATTTTTTTGATGTTTAAAAAAACCATGAAAACGGTCGTATTATAGCATGTAGAATGATTCTATGGTGAGCAAAAGTCATTTTGTGAAATGTTGGAAAATTTTACAAAAAAAAAACGCCATAGTATAGTATGTCGAAATTTTTCGATGAAAACGACAAATTTTTTTGAAGTTAAAAAAAAAAAATGAAAACGGTCGTATTACAGCATGTAGAATGATTCTATGGTGAGCAAAAGTCATTTTGTGAAATGTTGGAAAATTTTACAAAAAAAAAAAACGCCATAGTATAGTATGTTGAAATTTTTCGATGAAGACGTCAAATTTTTTTGATGTTGAAAAAAAAAACATGAAAACGGTCGTTGTCACGGCTTAGCCGTGCCTTATGAATGGAACACGCGCTGGCAGGCGCACACACTGCCACGCCACCTCCGCTAATGTGAATGGAGCTGGTTTGGAAGAGTCAGTGTTTAATGTATTGTTTAATTTAATGTATATTAAGTGGTAGGTTCTTGCATCACCAGTTAATAGAGGAGGTGATGTACTGTTGAAACCTCCACATGACCATTGTGATATGTTGTATTACCTTTGTAAAATAATTTAGTCACCCGTCTCACCATCTCTCCATCTCTACCGTAGCTGTGCTCTGGCGTAAACCCGGAAAAGCCGAAACTGGACGGGAGGGTACCAATGGCTTAAGACAGGGGTGTTCACGGGGAGCGTACCAAGTCCGGTAGAGTTGGAGGGGTGTTTTTGGTGCAATGACGGAGAATAGCATTTTAAATGTATTTGGGAAAGTACATACATAAAATTTACATATTAATAGCTTTATTATTGTAAATATTAAGTTGGTAGTGTCCAGGTTGATAAAAAGAGAGACTGAACGGCCCAACAGGGGAGATGTGAGTTGAGTGCTGAGGAGGCTAGAGCGAAACTAAGATTGATGTTTGCATTTACCAATTTTTCCTCCGTGTTATTTCATTTTTCAGTTATTTACCTCAGTTTGTCTGTGCCAGGCTACACTGTAAATAATTCTGCACTGGATTTTTTTTTTGGTTCTCACTTTTTGTAAATAAACACTTGGACGGCTCATCTGGATTTTCTCAGGTTTTTTTTACTTCAACGCTCGACCAACCTTACAGTCGTATTATAGCATGTAGAATGATTCTATGGTGAGCAAAAGTCATTTCGTGAAATGTTGGAAAATTTTACAAAAAAAACGCCATAGTATAGTATGTCGAAATTTTTCGATGAAAACGTCAAATTTTATTGATGTTTAAAAAAACCATGAAAAGGGTTGTATTATAGCATGTAGAATGATTCTATGGTGAGCAAAAGTCATTTTGTGAAATGTTGGAAAATTTTACAACAAAAAAAACGCCATAGTATAGTATGTCGAAATTTTTCGATGAAAACCTCAAATTTTTTTGATGTTTAAAAAAACCATGAAAACGGTCGTATTATAACATGTAGAATGATTCTATGGTGAGCAAAAGTCATTTTGTGAAATGTTGGAAAATTTTACAAAAAAAAAACGCCATAGTATGGTATGTCGAAATTCTTCGATGAAAACGTCAAATTTTTTTTGAAGTTGAAAAAAACCATGAAAACTGTCGCATTATAGCATGTAGAATGATTCTATGGTGAGCAAAAGTCATTTGGTGAAATGTTGGAAAATTTTACAAAAAAAAACGCCATAGTATAGTATGTCGAAATTTTTTCGATGAAAACGTCAACTTTTTTTGAAGTTGAAAAAAACATGAAAACGGTCGTATTATAGCATGTAGAATGATTCTATGGTGAGCAAAAGTCATTTTGTGAAATGTTGGAAAATTTTACAAAAAAAACGCCATAGTATAATATGTCGAAATTTTTCGATGAAAATGTCAAATTTTTTTAAAGTTGAAAAAAACCATGAAAACGGTCGTATTATAGCATGTAGAATGATTCTATGGTGAGCAAAAGTCATTTTGTGAAATGTTGGAAAATTTTACAAAAAAAAAAAACGCCATAGTATAGTATGTCGAAATTTTTCGATTAAAACGTCAAATTTTTTTGAAGTTGAAAAAAACCATGAAAACGGTCATATTATAGCATGTAGAATGATTCTATGGTGAGCAAAAGTCATTTTGTGAAATGTTGGAAAATTTTACAAAAAAAACGCCATAGTATAGTATGTCGAAATTTTTCGATGAAAATATCAAATTTTTTTAAAGTTGAAAAAAACCATGAAAACGGTCGTATTATAGCATGTAGAATGATTCTATGGTGAGCAAAAGTCATTTTGTGAAATGTTGGAAAATTTTACAAAAAAAACGCCATAGTATAGCATGTCGAAATTTTTCGATGAAAACGTCAAATTTTTTTGAAGTTGAAAAAAACCATGAAAACTGTCGCATTATAGCATGTAGAATGATTCTATGGTGAGCAAAAGTCATTTCGTGAAATGTTGGAAAATTTTACAAAAAAAACGCCATAGTATAGTATGTCGAAATTTTTCGATGAAAACGACAAATTTTTTTGAAGTTAAAAAAAAATGAAAACGGTCGTATTACAGCATGTAGAATGATTCTATGGTGAGCAAAAGTCATTTTGTGAAATGTTGGAAAATTTTACAAAAAAAAAAACGCCATAGTATAGTATGTTCAAATTTTTCGATGAAAACGTCAAATTTTTTTGATGTTGAAAAAAAACATGAAAACGGTCGTTGTCACGGCTTAGCCGTGCCTTATGAATGGAACACGCGCTGGCAGGCGCACACACTGCCACGCCACCTCCGCTAATGTGAATGGAGCTGGTTTGGAAGAGTCAGTGTTTAATGTATTGTTTAATTTAATGTATATTAAGTGGTAGGTTCTTGCATCACCAGTTAATAGAGGAGGTGATGTACTGTTGAAACCTCCACATGACCATTGTGATATGTTGTATTACCTTTGTAAAATAATTTAGTCACCCGTCTCACCATCTCTCCATCTCTACCGTAGCTGTGCTCTGGCGTAAACCCGGAAAAGCCGAAACTGGACGGGAGGGTACCAATGGCTTAAGACAGGGGTGTTCACGGGGAGCGTACCAAGTCCGGTAGAGTTGGAGGGGTGTTTTTGGTGCAATGACGGAGAATAGCATTTTAAATGTATTTGGGAAAGTACATACATAAAATTTACATATTAATAGCTTTATTATTGTAAATATTAACTTGGTAGTGTCCAGGTTGATAAAAAGAGAGACTGAACGGCCCAACAGGGGAGATGTGAGTTGAGTGCTGAGGAGGCTAGAGCGAAACTAAGATTGATGTTTGCATTTACCAATTTTTCCTCCGTGTTATTTCATTTTTCAGTTATTTACCTCAGTTTGTCTGTGCCAGGCTACACTGTAAATAATTCTGCACTGGATTTTTTTTTTGGTTCTCACTTTTTGTAAATAAACACTTGGACGGCTCATCTGGATTTTCTCAGGTTTTTTTTACTTCAACGCTCGACCAACCTTACAGTCGTATTATAGCATGTAGAATGATTCTATGGTGAGCAAAAGTCATTTCGTGAAATGTTGGAAAATTTTACAACAAAAAAAACGCCATAGTATAGTATGTCGAAATTTTTCGATGAAAACGTCAAATTTTTTTAAAGTTGAAAAAAACCATGAAAACGGTCGTATTATAGCATGTAGAATGATTCTATGGTGAGCAAAAGTCATTTTGTGAAATGTTGGAAAATTTTACAAAAAAACGCCATAGTATAGTATGTCGAAATTTTTCGATGAAAATGTCAAATTTTTGTAAAGTTCAAAAAAACCATGAAAACGGTCGTATTATAGCATGTAGAATGATTCTATGGTGAGCAAAAGTCATTTTGTGAAATGTTGGAAAATTTTACAAAAAAAAAAAACGCCATAGTATAGTATGTCGAAATTTTTCGATGAAAATGTCAAATTTTTTTGAAGTTGAAAAAAACCATGAAAACAGTCGTATTATAGCATGTAGAATGATTCTATGGTGAGCAAGAGTCATTTTGTGAAATGTTGGAAAACTTTACAAAAAAAAAACACCATAGTATAGTATGTCGAAATTTTTCGATGAAAACGTCAAATTTTTTTGATGTTTAAAAAAAACCATGAAAACGGTCGTATTATAGCATGTAGAATGATTCTATGGTGAGCAAAAGTCATTTTGTGAAATGTTGGAAAATTTTACAAAAAAAAAACGCCATAGTATAGTATGTCGAAATTTTTCGATGAAAACGTCAAATTTTTTTGAAGTTGAAAAAAACCATGAAAACGGTCGTATTATAGCATGTAGAATGATTCTATGGTGAGCAAAAGTCATTTTGTGAAATGTTGGAAAATTTTACAAAAAAAACGCCATAGTATAGTATGTCGAAATTTTTCGATGAAAATATCAAATTTTTTTAAAGTTGAAAAAAACCATGAAAACGGTCGTATTATAGCATGTAGAATGATTCTATGGTGAGCAAAAGTCATTTTGTGAAATGTTGGAAAATTTTACAAAAAAAACGCCATAGTATAGCATGTCGAAATTTTTCGATGAAAACGTCAAATATTTTTGAAGTTGAAAAAAACCATGAAAACGGTCGTATTATAGCATGTAGAATGATTCTATGGTGAGCAAAAGTCATTTCGTGAAATGTTGAAAAATTTTACAAAAAAAAAACGCCATAGTATAGTATGTCGAAATTTTTCGATGAAAATGTCAAATTTTTTTGAAGTTGAAAAAAACCATGAAAACAGTCGTATTATAGCATGTAGAATGATTCTATGGTGAGCAAAAGTCATTTCGTGAAATGTTGGAAAATTTTACAAAAAAACGCCATAGTATAGTATGTCGAAATTTTTCGATGAAAACGTCAAATTTTTTTGATGTTTAAAAAAACCATGAAAACGGTCGTATTATAGCATGTAGAATGATTCTATGGTGAGCAAAAGTCATTTTGTGAAATGTTGGAAAATTTTACAAAAAAAAAAAACGCCATAGTATAGTATGTCGAAATTTTTCGATGAAAACGTCAAATTTTTTTGATGTTTAAAAAAACCATGAAAACGGTCGTATTATAGCATGTAGAATGATTCTATGGTGAGCAAAAGTCATTTTGTGAAATGTTGGAAAATTTTACAAAAAAAAAAAAAACGCCATAGTATAGTATGTCGAAATTTTTCGATGAAAACGTCAAATTTTTTTGAAGTTGAAAAAAACATGAAAACGGTCGTATTATAGCATGTAGAATGATTCTATGGTGAGCAAAAGTCATTTTGTGAAATGTTGGAAAATTTTACAAAAAAAACGCCATAGTATAATATGTCGAAATTTTTCGATGAAAATGTCAAATTTTTTTAAAGTTGAAAAAAACCATGAAAACGGTCATATTATAGCATGTAGAATGATTCTATGGTGAGCAAAAGTCATTTTGTGAAATGTTGGAAAATTTTACAAAAAAAACGCCATAGTATAGTATGTCGAAATTTTTCGATGAAAATATCAAATTTTTTTAAAGTTGAAAAAAACCATGAAAACGGTCGTATTATAGCATGTAGAATGATTCTATGGTGAGCAAAAGTCATTTTGTGAAATGTTGGAAAATTTTACAAAAAAAACGCCATAGTATAGCATGTCGAAATTTTTCGATGAAAACGTCAAATTTTTTTGAAGTTGAAAAAAACCATGAAAACTGTCGCATTATAGCATGTAGAATGATTCTATGGTGAGCAAAAGTCATTTCGTGAAATGTTGGAAAATTTTACAAAAAAAACGCCATAGTATAGCATGTCGAAATTTTTCGATGAAAACGTCAAATTTTTTTGAAGTTGAAAAAAACCATGAAAACTGTCGCATTATAGCATGTAGAATGATTCTATGGTGAGCAAAAGTCATTTCGTGAAATGTTGGAAAATTTTACAAAAAAAACGCCATAGTATAGTATGTCGAAATTTTTCGATGAAAACGACAAATTTTTTTGAAGTTAAAAAAAAAAAATGAAAACGGTCGTATTACAGCATGTAGAATGATTCTATGGTGAGCAAAAGTCATTTTGTGAAATGTTGGAAAATTTTACAAAAAAAAAAACGCCATAGTATAGTATGTTCAAATTTTTCGATGAAAACGTCAAATTTTTTTGATGTTGAAAAAAAACATGAAAACGGTCGTTGTCACGGCTTAGCCTTGCCTTATGAATGGAACACGCGTTGGCAGGCGCACACACTGCCACGCCACCTCCGCTAATGTGAATGGAGCTGGTTTGGAAGAGTCAGTGTTTAATGTATTGTTTAATTTAATGTATATTAAGTGGTAGGTTCTTGCATCACCAGTTAATAGAGGAGGTGATGTACTGTTTAAACCTCCACATGACCATTGTGATATGTTGTATTACCTTTGTAAAATAATTTAGTCACCCGTCTCACCATCTCTCCATCTCTACCGTAGCTGTGCTCTGGCGTAAACCCGGAAAAGCCGAAACTGGACGGGAGGGTACCAATGGCTTAAGACAGGGGTGTTCACGGGGAGCGTACCAAGTCCGGTAGAGTTGGAGGGGTGTTTTTGGTGCAATGACGGAGAATAGCATTTTAAATGTATTTGGGAAAGTACATACATAAAATGTACATATTAATAGCTTTATTATTGTAAATATTAACTTGGTAGTGTCCAGGTTGATAAAAAGAGAGACTGAACGGCCCAACAGGGGAGATGTGAGTTGAGTGCTGAGGAGGCTAGAGCGAAACTAAGATTGATGTTTGCATTTACCAATTTTTCCTCCGTGTTATTTCATTTTTCAGTTATTTACCTCAGTTTGTCTGTGCCAGGCTACACTGTAAATAATTCTGCACTGGATTTTTTTTTTTTGGTTCTCACTTTTTGTAAATAAACACTTGGACAGCTCATCTGGATTTTCTCAGGTTTTTTTTACTTCAACGCTCGACCAACCTTACAGTCGTATTATAGCATGTAGAATGATTCTATGGTGAGCAAAAGTCATTTTGTGAAATGTTGGAAAATTTTACAACAAAAAAAACGCCATAGTATAGTATGTCGAAATTTTTCGATGAAAACCTCAAATTTTTTTGATGTTTAAAAAAACCATGAAAACGGTCGTATTATAGCATGTAGAATGATTCTATGGTGAGCAAAAGTCATTTTGTGAAATGTTGGAAAATTTTACAAAAAAAACGCCATAGTATAGTATGTCGAAATTTTTCGATGAAAATGTCAAATTTTTGTAAAGTTCAAAAAAACCATGAAAACGGTCGTATTATAGCATGTAGAATGATTCTATGGTGAGCAAAAGTCATTTTGTGAAATGTTGGAAAATTTTACAAAAAAAAAAAACGCCATAGTATAGTATGTCGAAATTTTTCGATGAAAATGTCAAATTTTTTTGAAGTTGAAAAAAACCATGAAAACAGTCGTATTATAGCATGTAGAATGATTCTATGGTGAGCAAGAGTCATTTTGTGAAATGTTGGAAAACTTTACAAAAAAAAAAACACCATAGTATAGTATGTCGAAATTTTTCGATGAAAACGTCAAATTTTTTTGAAGTTGAAAAAAACCATGAAAACGGTCGTATTATAGCATGTAGAATGATTCTATGGTGAGCAAAAGTCATTTTGTGAAATGTTGGAAAATTTTACAAAAAAAACGCCATAGTATAGTATGTCGAAATTTTTCGATGAAAATATCAAATTTTTTTAAAGTTGAAAAAAACCATGAAAACGGTCGTATTATAGCATGTAGAATGATTCTATGGTGAGCAAAAGTCATTTTGTGAAATGTTGGAAAATTTTACAAAAAAAACGCCATAGTATAGCATGTCGAAATTTTTCGATGAAAACGTCAAATATTTTTGAAGTTGAAAAAAACCATGAAAACGGTCGTATTATAGCATGTAGAATGATTCTATGGTGAGCAAAAGTCATTTCGTGAAATGTTGGAAAATTTTACAAAAAAAAAAAGCCATAGTATAGTATGTCGAAATTTTTCGATGAAAATGTCAAATTTTTTTGAAGTTGAAAAAAACCATGAAAACAGTCGTATTATAGCATGTAGAATGATTCTATGGTGAGCAAAAGTCATTTCGTGAAATGTTGGAAAATTTTACAAAAAAAACCGCCATAGTATAGTATGTCGAAATTTTTCGATGAAAATATCAAATTTTTTTAAAGTTGAAAAAAACCATGAAAACGGTCGTATTATAGCATGTAGAATGATTCTATGGTGAGCAAAAGTCATTTTGTGAAATGTTGGAAAATTTTACAAAAAAAAAAACGCCATAGTATAGTATGTCGAAATTTTTCGATGAAAATGTCAAATTTTTTTGATGTTTAAAAAAACCATGAAAACGGTCGTATTATAACATGTAGAATGATTCTATGGTGAGCAAAAGTCATTTTGTGAAATGTTGGAAAATTTTACAAAAAAAACGCCATAGTATAGCATGTCGAAATTCTTCGATGAAAACGTCAAATTTTTTTGAAGTTGAAAAAAACCATGAAAACTGTCGCATTATAGCATGTAGAATGATTCTATGGTGAGCAAAAGTCATTTTGTGAAATGTTGGAAAATTTTACAAAAAAAAACGCCATAGTATAGTATGTCGAAATTTTTCGATGAAAACGTCAAATTTTTTCAAAGTTGAAAAAAACCATGAAAACGGTCGTATTATAGCATGTAGAATGATTCTATGGTGAGCAAAAGTCATTTTGTGAAATGTTGGAAAATTTACAAAAAAAACGCCATAGTATAGTATGTCGAAATTTTTCGATGAAAACGACAAATTTTTTTGAAGTTAAAAAAAAAAAATGAAAACGGTCGTATTACAGCATGTAGAATGATTCTATGGTGAGCAAAAGTCATTTTGTGAAATGTTGGAAAATTTTACAAAAAAAAAAACGCCATAGTATAGTATGTTGAAATTTTTCGATGAAGACGTCAAATTTTTTTGATGTTGAAAAAAAACATGAAAACGGTCGTTGTCACGGCTTAGCCGTGCCTTATGAATGGAACACGCGCTGGCAGGCGCACACACTGCCACGCCACCTCCGCTAATGTGAATGGAGCTGGTTTGGAAGAGTCAGTGTTTAATGTATTGTTTAATTTAATGTATATTAAGTGGTAGGTTCTTGCATCACCAGTTAATAGAGGAGGTGATGTACTGTTGAAACCTCCACATGACCATTGTGATATGTTGTATTACCTTTGTAAAATAATTTAGTCACCCGTCTCACCATCTCTCCATCTCTACCGTAGCTGTGCTCTGGCGTAAACCCGGAAAAGCCGAAACTGGACGGGGAGGGTACCAATGGCTTAAGACAGGGGTGTTCACGGGGAGCGTACCAAGTCCGGTAGAGTTGGAGGGGTGTTTTTGGTGCAATGACGGAGAATAGCATTTTAAATGTATTTGGGAAAGTACATACATAAAATTTACATATTAATAGCTTTATTATTGTAAATATTAAGTTGGTAGTGTCCAGGTTGATAAAAAGAGAGACTGAACGGCCCAACAGGGGAGATGTGAGTTGAGTGCTGAGGAGGCTAGAGCGAAACTAAGATTGATGTTTGCATTTACCAATTTTTCCTCCGTGTTATTTCATTTTTCAGTTATTTACCTCAGTTTGTCTGTGCCAGGCTACACTGTAAATAATTCTGCACTGGATTTTTTTTTGGTTCTCACTTTTTGTAAATAAACACTTGGACGGCTCATCTGGATTTTCTCAGGTTTTTTTTACTTCAACGCTCGACCAACCTTACAGTCGTATTATAGCATGTAGAATGATTCTATGGTGAGCAAAAGTCATTTCGTGAAATGTTGGAAAATTTTACAAAAAAACGCCATAGTATAGTATGTCGAAATTTTTCGATGAAAACGTCAAATTTTATTGATGTTTAAAAAAACCATGAAAAGGGTTGTATTATAGCATGTAGAATGATTCTATGGTGAGCAAAAGTCATTTTGTGAAATGTTGGAAAATTTTACAACAAAAAAAAAGCCATAGTATAGTATGTCGAAATTTTTCGATGAAAACCTCAAATTTTTTTGATGTTTAAAAAAACCATGAAAACGGTCGTATTATAACATGTAGAATGATTCTATGGTGAGCAAAAGTCATTTTGTGAAATGTTGGAAAATTTTACAAAAAAAAAACGCCATAGTATGGTATGTCGAAATTCTTCGATGAAAACGTCAAATTTTTTTGAAGTTGAAAAAAACCATGAAAACTGTCGCATTATAGCATGTAGAATGATTCTATGGTGAGCAAAAGTCATTTGGTGAAATGTTGGAAAATTTTACAAAAAAAAACGCCATAGTATAGTATGTCGAAATTTTTCGATGAAAACGTCAACTTTTTTTGAAGTTGAAAAAAACATGAAAACGGTCGTATTATAGCATGTAGAATGATTCTATGGTGAGCAAAAGTCATTTTGTGAAATGTTGGAAAATTTTACAAAAAAAACGCCATAGTATAATATGTCGAAATTTTTCGATGAAAATGTCAAATTTTTTTAAAGTTGAAAAAAACCATGAAAACGGTCGTATTATAGCATGTAGAATGATTCTATGGTGAGCAAAAGTCATTTTGTGAAATGTTGGAAAATTTTACAAAAAAAAAAAACGCCATAGTATAGTATGTCGAAATTTTTCGATTAAAACGTCAAATTTTTTTGAAGTTGAAAAAAACCATGAAAACGGTCATATTATAGCATGTAGAATGATTCTATGGTGAGCAAAAGTCATTTTGTGAAATGTTGGAAAATTTTACAAAAAAAACGCCATAGTATAGTATGTCGAAATTTTTCGATGAAAATATCAAATTTTTTTAAAGTTGAAAAAAACCATGAAAACGGTCGTATTATAGCATGTAGAATGATTCTATGGTGAGCAAAAGTCATTTTGTGAAATGTTGGAAAATTTTACAAAAAAAACGCCATAGTATAGCATGTCGAAATTTTTCGATGAAAACGTCAAATTTTTTTGAAGTTGAAAAAAACCATGAAAACTGTCGCATTATAGCATGTAGAATGATTCTATGGTGAGCAAAAGTCATTTCGTGAAATGTTGGAAAATTTTACAAAAAAAACGCCATAGTATAGTATGTCGAAATTTTTCGATGAAAACGACAAATTTTTTTGAAGTTAAAAAAAAAAATGAAAACGGTCGTATTACAGCATGTAGAATGATTCTATGGTGAGCAAAAGTCATTTTGTGAAATGTTGGAAAATTTTACAAAAAAAAAAAACGCCATAGTATAGTATGTTCAAATTTTTCGATGAAAACGTCAAATTTTTTTGATGTTGAAAAAAAACATGAAAACGGTCGTTGTCACGGCTTAGCCGTGCCTTATGAATGGAACACGCGCTGGCAGGCGCACACACTGCCACGCCACCTCCGCTAATGTGAATGGAGCTGGTTTGGAAGAGTCAGTGTTTAATGTATTGTTTAATTTAATGTATATTAAGTGGTAGGTTCTTGCATCACCAGTTAATAGAGGAGGTGATGTACTGTTGAAACCTCCACATGACCATTGTGATATGTTGTATTACCTTTGTAAAATAATTTAGTCACCCGTCTCACCATCTCTCCATCTCTACCGTAGCTGTGCTCTGGCGTAAACCCGGAAAAGCCGAAACTGGACGGGAGGGTACCAATGGCTTAAGACAGGGGTGTTCACGGGGAGCGTACCAAGTCCGGTAGAGTTGGAGGGGTGTTTTTGGTGCAATGACGGAGAATAGCATTTTAAATGTATTTGGGAAAGTACATACATAAAATTTACATATTAATAGCTTTATTATTGTAAATATTAACTTGGTAGTGTCCAGGTTGATAAAAAGAGAGACTGAACGGCCCAACAGGGGAGATGTGAGTTGAGTGCTGAGGAGGCTAGAGCGAAACTAAGATTGATGTTTGCATTTACCAATTTTTCCTCCGTGTTATTTCATTTTTCAGTTATTTACCTCAGTTTGTCTGTGCCAGGCTACACTGTAAATAATTCTGCACTGGATTTTTTTTTTTTGGTTCTCACTTTTTGTAAATAAACACTTGGACGGCTCATCTGGATTTTCTCAGGTTTTTTTTTACTTCAACGCTCGACCAACCTTACAGTCGTATTATAGCATGTAGAATGATTCTATGGTGAGCAAAAGTCATTTCGTGAAATGTTGGAAAATTTTACAACAAAAAAAACGCCATAGTATAGTATGTCGAAATTTTTCGATGAAAACGTCAAATTTTTTTAAAGTTGAAAAAAACCATGAAAACGGTCGTATTATAGCATGTAGAATGATTCTATGGTGAGCAAAAGTCATTTTGTGAAATGTTGGAAAATTTTACAAAAAAACGCCATAGTATAGTATGTCGAAATTTTTCGATGAAAATGTCAAATTTTTGTAAAGTTCAAAAAAACCATGAAAACGGTCGTATTATAGCATGTAGAATGATTCTATGGTGAGCAAAAGTCATTTTGTGAAATGTTGGAAAATTTTACAAAAAAAAAAAAACGCCATAGTATAGTATGTCGAAATTTTTCGATGAAAATGTCAAATTTTTTTGAAGTTGAAAAAAACCATGAAAACAGTCGTATTATAGCATGTAGAATGATTCTATGGTGAGCAAGAGTCATTTTGTGAAATGTTGGAAAACTTTACAAAAAAAAAAACACCATAGTATAGTATGTCGAAATTTTTCGATGAAAACGTCAAATTTTTTTGATGTTTAAAAAAACCATGAAAACGGTCGTATTATAGCATGTAGAATGATTCTATGGTGAGCAAAAGTCATTTTGTGAAATGTTGGAAAATTTTACAAAAAAAACGCCATAGTATAGTATGTCGAAATTTTTCGATGAAAATATCAAATTTTTTTAAAGTTGAAAAAAACCATGAAAACGGTCGTATTATAGCATGTAGAATGATTCTATGGTGAGCAAAAGTCATTTTGTGAAATGTTGGAAAATTTTACAAAAAAAACGCCATAGTATAGCATGTCGAAATTTTTCGATGAAAACGTCAAATATTTTTGAAGTTGAAAAAAACCATGAAAACGGTCGTATTATAGCATGTAGAATGATTCTATGGTGAGCAAAAGTCATTTCGTGAAATGTTGAAAAATTTTACAAAAAAAAAACGCCATAGTATAGTATGTCGAAATTTTTTGATGAAAATGTCAAATTTTTTTGAAGTTGAAAAAAACCATGAAAACAGTCGTATTATAGCATGTAGAATGATTCTATGGTGAGCAAAAGTCATTTCGTGAAATGTTGGAAAATTTTACAAAAAAACGCCATAGTATAGTATGTCGAAATTTTTCGATGAAAACGTCAAATTTTTTTGATGTTTAAAAAAACCATGAAAACGGTCGTATTATAGCATGTAGAATGATTCTATGGTGAGCAAAAGTCATTTTGTGAAATGTTGGAAAATTTTACAAAAAAAAAAAACGCCATAGTATAGTATGTCGAAATTTTTCGATGAAAACGTCAAATTTTTTTGAAGTTGAAAAAAACCATGAAAACGGTCGTATTATAGCATGTAGAATGATTCTATGGTGAGCAAAAGTCATTTTGTGAAATGTTGGAAAATTTTACAAAAAAAACGCCATAGTATAGTATGTCGAAATTTTTCGATGAAAACGACAAATTTTTTTGAAGTTGAAAAAAAACATGAAAACGGTCGTATTATAGCATGTAGAATGATTCTATGGTGAGCAAAAGTCATTTCGTGAAATGTTGGAAAATTTTACAAAAAAACGCCATAGTATAGCATGTCGAAATTCGTATGTCGAAATTTTTCGATGAAAACGTCAAATTTTTTTGATGTTTAAAAAAACCATGAAAACGGTCGTATTATAGCATGTAGAATGATTCTATGGTGAGCAAAAGTCATTTTGTGAAATGTTGGAAAATTTTACAAAAAAAAAAAAAACGCCATAGTATAGTATGTCGAAATTTTTCGATGAAAACGTCAAATTTTTTTGAAGTTGAAAAAAACATGAAAACGGTCGTATTATAGCATGTAGAATGATTCTATGGTGAGCAAAAGTCATTTTGTGAAATGTTGGAAAATTTTACAAAAAAAACGCCATAGTATAATATGTCGAAATTTTTCGATGAAAATGTCAAATTTTTTTAAAGTTGAAAAAAACCATGAAAACGGTCATATTATAGCATGTAGAATGATTCTATGGTGAGCAAAAGTCATTTTGTGAAATGTTGGAAAATTTTACAAAAAAAACGCCATAGTATAGTATGTCGAAATTTTTCGATGAAAATATCAAATTTTTTTAAAGTTGAAAAAAACCATGAAAACGGTCGTATTATAGCATGTAGAATGATTCTATGGTGAGCAAAAGTCATTTTGTGAAATGTTGGAAAATTTTACAAAAAAAACGCCATAGTATAGCATGTCGAAATTTTTCGATGAAAACGTCAAATTTTTTTGAAGTTGAAAAAAACCATGAAAACTGTCGCATTATAGCATGTAGAATGATTCTATGGTGAGCAAAAGTCATTTCGTGAAATGTTGGAAAATTTTACAAAAAAAACGCCATAGTATAGTATGTCGAAATTTTTCGATGAAAACGACAAATTTTTTTGAAGTTAAAAAAAAAAATGAAAACGGTCGTATTACAGCATGTAGAATGATTCTATGGTGAGCAAAAGTCATTTTGTGAAATGTTGGAAAATTTTACAAAAAAAAAAACGCCATAGTATAGTATGTTCAAATTTTTCGATGAAAACGTCAAATTTTTTTGATGTTGAAAAAAAACATGAAAACGGTCGTTGTCACGGCTTAGCCTTGCCTTATGAATGGAACACGCGTTGGCAGGCGCACACACTGCCACGCCACCTCCGCTAATGTGAATGGAGCTGGTTTGGAAGAGTCAGTGTTTAATGTATTGTTTAATTTAATGTATATTAAGTGGTAGGTTCTTGCATCACCAGTTAATAGAGGAGGTGATGTACTGTTGAAACCTCCACATGACCATTGTGATATGTTGTATTACCTTTGTAAAATAATTTAGTCACCCGTCTCACCATCTCTCCATCTCTACCGTAGCTGTGCTCTGGCGTAAACCCGGAAAAGCCGAAACTGGACGGGAGGGTACCAATGGCTTAAGACAGGGGTGTTCACGGGGAGCGTACCAAGTCCGGTAGAGTTGGAGGGGTGTTTTTGGTGCAATGACGGAGAATAGCATTTTAAATGTATTTGGGAAAGTACATACATAAAATGTACATATTAATAGCTTTATTATTGTAAATATTAACTTGGTAGTGTCCAGGTTGATAAAAAGAGAGACTGAACGGCCCAACAGGGGAGATGTGAGTTGAGTGCTGAGGAGGCTAGAGCGAAACTAAGATTGATGTTTGCATTTACCAATTTTTCCTCCGTGTTATTTCATTTTTCAGTTATTTACCTCAGTTTGTCTGTGCCAGGCTACACTGTAAATAATTCTGCACTGGATTTTTTTTTTTGGTTCTCACTTTTTGTAAATAAACACTTGGACGGCTCATCTGGATTTTCTCAGGTTTTTTTTACTTCAACGCTCGACCAACCTTACAGTCGTATTATAGCATGTAGAATGATTCTATGGTGAGCAAAAGTCATTTTGTGAAATGTTGGAAAATTTTACAACAAAAAAAACGCCATAGTATAGTATGTCGAAATTTTTCGATGAAAACCTCAAATTTTTTTGATGTTTAAAAAAACCATGAAAACGGTCGTATTATAGCATGTAGAATGATTCTATGGTGAGCAAAAGTCATTTTGTGAAATGTTGGAAAATTTTACAAAAAAAACGCCATAGTATAGTATGTCGAAATTTTTCGATGAAAATGTCAAATTTTTGTAAAGTTCAAAAAAACCATGAAAACGGTCGTATTATAGCATGTAGAATGATTCTATGGTGAGCAAAAGTCATTTTGTGAAATGTTGGAAAATTTTACAAAAAAAAAAAACGCCATAGTATAGTATGTCGAAATTTTTCGATGAAAATGTCAAATTTTTTTGAAGTTGAAAAAAACCATGAAAACAGTCGTATTATAGCATGTAGAATGATTCTATGGTGAGCAAGAGTCATTTTGTGAAATGTTGGAAAACTTTACAAAAAAAAAAACACCATAGTATAGTATGTCGAAATTTTTCGATGAAAACGTCAAATTTTTTTGAAGTTGAAAAAAAACCATGAAAACGGTCGTATTATAGCATGTAGAATGATTCTATGGTGAGCAAAAGTCATTTTGTGAAATGTTGGAAAATTTTACAAAAAAAACGCCATAGTATAGTATGTCGAAATTTTTCGATGAAAATATCAAATTTTTTTAAAGTTGAAAAAAACCATGAAAACGGTCGTATTATAGCATGTAGAATGATTCTATGGTGAGCAAAAGTCATTTTGTGAAATGTTGGAAAATTTTACAAAAAAAACGCCATAGTATAGCATGTCGAAATTTTTCGATGAAAACGTCAAATATTTTTGAAGTTGAAAAAAACCATGAAAACGGTCGTATTATAGCATGTAGAATGATTCTATGGTGAGCAAAAGTCATTTCGTGAAATGTTGGAAAATTTTACAAAAAAAAAAGCCATAGTATAGTATGTCGAAATTTTTCGATGAAAATGTCAAATTTTTTTGAAGTTGAAAAAAACCATGAAAACAGTCGTATTATAGCATGTAGAATGATTCTATGGTGAGCAAAAGTCATTTCGTGAAATGTTGGAAAATTTTACAAAAAAAACCGCCATAGTATAGTATGTCGAAATTTTTCGATGAAAATATCAAATTTTTTTAAAGTTGAAAAAAACCATGAAAACGGTCGTATTATAGCATGTAGAATGATTCTATGGTGAGCAAAAGTCATTTTGTGAAATGTTGGAAAATTTTACAAAAAAAAAAACGCCATAGTATAGTATGTCGAAATTTTTCGATGAAAATGTCAAATTTTTTTGATGTTTAAAAAAACCATGAAAACGGTCGTATTATAACATGTAGAATGATTCTATGGTGAGCAAAAGTCATTTTGTGAAATGTTGGAAAATTTTACAAAAAAAACGCCATAGTATAGCATGTCGAAATTCTTCGATGAAAACGTCAAATTTTTTTGAAGTTGAAAAAAACCATGAAAACTGTCGCATTATAGCATGTAGAATGATTCTATGGTGAGCAAAAGTCATTTTGTGAAATGTTGGAAAATTTTACAAAAAAAACGCCATAGTATAGTATGTCGAAATTTTTCGATGAAAACGTCAAATATTTTTGAAGTTGAAAAAAACCATGAAAACGGTCGTATTATAGCATGTAGAATGATTCTATGGTGAGCAAAAGTCATTTCGTGAAATGTTGGAAAATTTTACAAAAAAAAAAGCCATAGTATAGTATGTCGAAATTTTTCGATGAAAATGTCAAATTTTTTTGAAGTTGAAAAAAACCATGAAAACAGTCGTATTATAGCATGTAGAATGATTCTATGGTGAGCAAAAGTCATTTCGTGAAATGTTGGAAAATTTTACAAAAAAACGCCATAGTATAGTATGTCGAAATTTTTCGATGAAAACGTCAAATTTTTTTGATGTTTAAAAAAACCATGAAAACGGTCGTATTATAGCATGTAGAATGATTCTATGGTGAGCAAAAGTCATTTTGTGAAATGTTGGAAAACTTTACAAAAAAAAAAAACGCCATAGTATAGTATGTCGAAATTTTTCGATGAAAACGTCAAATTTTTTTGAAGTTGAAAAAAACCATGAAAACGGTCGTATTATAGCATGTAGAATGATTCTATGGTGAGCAAAAGTCATTTTGTGAAATGTTGGAAAATTTTACAAAAAAAACCGCCATAGTATAGTATGTCGAAATTTTTCGATGAAAATATCAAATTTTTTTAAAGTTGAAAAAAACCATGAAAACGGTCGTATTATAGCATGTAGAATGATTCTATGGTGAGCAAAAGTCATTTTGTGAAATATTGGAAAATTTTACAAAAAAAACGCCATAGTATAGTATGTCGAAATTTTTCGATGAAAACGTCAAATATTTTTGAAGTTGAAAAAAACCATGAAAACGGTCGTATTATAGCATGTAGAATGATTCTATGGTGAGCAAAAGTCATTTTGTGAAATGTTGGAAAATTTTACAAAAAAAAAAACGCCATAGTATAGTATGTCGAAATTTTTCGATGAAAATGTCAAATTTTTTTGATGTTTAAAAAAACCATGAAAACGGTCGTATTATAACATGTAGAATGATTCTATGGTGAGCAAAAGTCATTTTGTGAAATGTTGGAAAATTTTACAAAAAAAACGCCATAGTATAGCATGTCGAAATTCTTCGATGAAAACGTCAAATTTTTTTGAAGTTGAAAAAAACCATGAAAACTGTCGCATTATAGCATGTAGAATGATTCTATGGTGAGCAAAAGTCATTTTGTGTAATGTTGGAAAATTTTACAAAAAAAACGCCATAGTATAGTATGTCGAAATTTTTCGATGAAAACGACAAATTTTTTTGAAGTTGAAAAAAAACATGAAAACGGTCGTATTATAGCATGTAGAATGATTCTATGGTGAGCAAAAGTCATTTCGTGAAATGTTGGAAAATTTTACAAAAAAACGCCATAGTATAGTATGTCGAAATTTTTCGATGAAAACGTCAAATTTTTTTGATGTTTAAAAAAACCATGAAAACGGTCGTATTATAGCATGTAGAATGATTCTATGGTGAGCAAAAGTCATTTTGTGAAATGTTGGAAAATTTTACAAAAAAAAAAAAAACGCCATAGTATAGTATGTCGAAATTTTTCGATGAAAACGTCAAATTTTTTTGAAGTTGAAAAAAAACATGAAAACGGTCGTATTATAGCATGTAGAATAATACTATGTTGAGCAAAAGTCATTTTGTGAAATGTTGGAAAATTTTACAAAAAAAACGCCATAGTATAGTATGTCGAAATTTTTCGATGAAAATGTCAAATTTTTTTAAAGTTGAAAAAAACCATGAAAACGGTCGTATTATAGCATGTAGAATGATTCTATGGTGAGCAAAAGTCATTTTGTGAAATGTTGGAAAATTTTACAAAAAAAAACGCCATAGTATAGTATGTCGAAATTTTTCGATGAAAACGTCAAATTTTTTTGAAGTTGAAAAAAACCATGAAAACGGTCGTATTATAGCATGTAGAATGATTCTATGGTGAGCAAAAGTCATTTTGTGAAATGTTGGAAAATTTTACAAAAAAAAACCCGCCATAGTATAGTATGTCGAAATTTTTCGATGAAGACGTCAAATTTTTTTGATGTTGAAAAAAAACATGAAAACGGTCGTTGTCACGGCTTAGCCGTGCCTTATGAATGGAACACGCGCTGGCAGGCGCACACACTGCCACGCCACCTCCGCTAATGTGAATGGAGCTGGTTTGGAAGAGTCAGTGTTTAATGTATTGTTTAATTTAATGTATATTAAGTGGTAGGTTCTTGCATCACCAGTTAATAGAGGAGGTGATGTACTGTTGAAACCTCCACATGACCATTGTGATATGTTGTATTACCTTTGTAAAATAATTTAGTCACCCGTCTCACCATCTCTCCATCTCTACCGTAGCTGTGCTCTGGCGTAAACCCGGAAAAGCCGAAACTGGACGGGAGGGTACCAATGGCTTAAGACAGGGGTGTTCACGGGGAGCGTACCAAGTCCGGTAGAGTTGGAGGGGTGTTTTTGGTGCAATGACGGAGAATAGCATTTTAAATGTATTTGGGAAAGTACATACATAAAATTTACATATTAATAGCTTTATTATTGTAAATATTAAGTTGGTAGTGTCCAGGTTGATAAAAAGAGAGACTGAACGGCCCAACAGGGGAGATGTGAGTTGAGTGCTGAGGAGGCTAGAGCGAAACTAAGATTGATGTTTGCATTTACCAATTTTTCCTCCGTGTTATTTCATTTTTCAGTTATTTACCTCAGTTTGTCTGTGCCAGGCTACACTGTAAATAATTCTGCACTGGATTTTTTTTTGGTTCTCACTTTTTGTAAATAAACACTTGGGCGGCTCATCTGGATTTTCTCAGGTTTTTTTTACTTCAACGCTCGACCAACCTTACAGTCGTATTATAGCATGTAGAATGATTCTATGGTGAGCAAAAGTCATTTCGTGAAATGTTGGAAAATTTTACAAAAAAACGCCATAGTATAGTATGTCGAAATTTTTCGATGAAAACGTCAAATTTTTTTGATGTTAAAAAAAAACATGAAAACGGTCGTATTATAGCATGTAGAATGATTCTATGGTGAGCAAAAGTCATTTTGTGAAATGTTGGAAAATTTTACAAAAAAAAAAACGCCATAGTATAGTATGTCAAAATTTTTCGATGAAAACGTCAAATTTTTTTGAAGTTGAAAAAAACCATGAAAACGGTCGTATTATAGCATGTAGAATAATACTATGGTGAGCAAAAGTCATTTTGTGAAATGTTGGAAAATTTTACAAAAAAAAACGCCATAGTATAGTATGTCGAAATTTTTCGATGAAAACGTCAAATTTTTTTGAAGTTGAAAAAAACCATGAAAACGGTCGTATTATAGCATGTAGAATGATTCTATGGTGAGCAAAAGTCATTTTGTGAAATATTGGAAAATTTTACAAAAAAAACGCCATAGTATAGTATGTCGAAATTTTTCGATGAAAATGTCAAATTTTTTTAAAGTTGAAAAAAACCATGAAAACGGTCGTATTATAGCATGTAGAATGATTCTATGGTGAGCAAAAGTCATTTTGTGAAATGTTTGAAAATTTTACAAAAAAAAACGCCATAGTATAGTATGTCGAAATTTTTCGATGAAAACGTCAAATTTTTTTGAAGTTGAAAAAAACCATGAAAACGGTCGTATTATAGCATGTAGAATGATTCTATGGTGAGCAAAAGTCATTTTGTGAAATGTTGGAAAATTTTACAAAAAAAAAAACGCCATAGTATAGTATGTCGAAATTTTTCGATGAAAACGTCAAATTTTTTTGAAGTTGAAAAAAACCATGAAAACGGTCGTATTATAGCATGTAGAATGATTCTATGGTGAGCAAAAGTCATTTTGTGAAATGTTGGAAAGTTTTACAAAAAAAAACGCCATAGTATAGTATGTCGAAATTTTTCGATGAAAATGTCAATTTTTTTTAAAGTTGAAAAAAAACCATGAAAACGGTCGTATTATAGCATGTTTAATGATTCTATGGTGAGCAAAAGTCATTTTGTGAAATATTGGAAAATTTTACAAAAAAAACGCCATAGTATAGTATGTCGAAATTTTTCGATGAAAATGTCAAATTTTTTTAAAGTTGAAAAAAAACATGAAAACGGTCGTATTATAGCATGTAGAATGATTCCATGGTGAGCAAAAGTCATTTCGTGAAATGTTGGAAAATTTTACGAAAAAACGCCATAGTATAGTATGTCGAAATTTTTCGATGAAAACGTCAAATTTTTTTGATGTTTAAAAAAACCATGAAAACGGTCGTATTATAGCATGTAGAATGATTCTATGGTGAGCAAAAGTCATTTTGTGAAATGTTGGAAAATTTTACAAAAAAAAAAAAAACGCCATAGTATAGTATGTCGAAATTTTTCGATGAAAACGTCAAATTTTTTTGAAGTTGAAAAAAACCATGAAAACGGTCGTATTATAGCATGTAGAATGATTCTATGGTGAGCAAAAGTCATTTTGTTAAATGTTGGAAAATTTTACAAAAAAAACGCCATAGTATAGCATGTCGAAATTCTTCGATGAAAACGTCAAATTTTTTTGAAGTTGAAAAAAACCATGAAAACTGTCGCATTATAGCATGTAGAATGATTCTATGGTGAGCAAAAGTCATTTCGTGAAATGTTGGAAAATTTTACAAAAAAACCGCCATAGTATAGTATGTCGAAATTTTTCGATGAAAACGACAAATTTTTTTGAAGTTAAAAAAAAAAATGAAAACGGTCGTATTACAGCATGTAGAATGATTCTATGGTGAGCAAAAGTCATTTTGTGAAATGTTGGAAAATTTTACAAAAAAAAAAAACTATAAAAAGCATGTAGAATGATTCTATGGTGAGCAAAAGTCATTTTGTGAAATGTTGGAAAATTTTACAAAAAAAATAACGCCATAGTATAGTATGTCGAAATTTTTCGATGAAAACGACAAATTTTTTTGATGTTGAAAAAAAAACATGAAAACGGTCGTTGTCACGACGTAGCCGTGCCTTATGAATGGAACACGCGCTGGCAGGCGCACACACTAACACGCCACCTCTGCTAATGTGAATGGAGCTGGTTTGGAAGTCAGTGTTTAATGTATTGTTTAATTTAATGTATATTAAGTGGTAGGTTCTTGCATCACCAGTTAATTGAGGAGGTGATGTATTGTTGAAACCTCCAGATGACCATTGTGATATGTTTTATTACCTTTGTAAAATAATTTAGTCACCCGTCTCACCATCTCTCCATCTCTACCGTAGCTGTGCTCTGGCGTAAACCCGGAAAAGCCGAAACTGGACGGGAGGGTACCAATGGCTTAAGACAGGGGTGTTCACGGGGAGCGTACCAAGTCCGGTAGAGTTGGAGGGGTGTTTTTGGTGCAATGACGGAGAATAGCATTTTAAATGTATTTGGGAAAGTACATACATAAAATGTACATGTTAATAGCTTTATTATTGTAAATATTAACTTGGTAGTGTCCAGGTTGATAAAAAGAGAGACTGAACGGCCCAACAGGGGAGATGTGAGTTGAGTGCTGAGGAGGCTAGAGCGAAACTTAAGATTGATGTTTGCATTTACCAATTTTTCCTCCGTGTTATTTCATTTTTCAGTTATTTACCTCAGTTTGTCTGTGCCAGGCTACACTGTAAATAATTCTGCGCTGGATTTTTTTTTGGTTCTCACTTTTTGTAAATAAACACTTGGACGGCTCATCTGGATTTTCTCAGGTTTTTTTTACTTCAACGCTCGACCAACCTTACAGTCGTATTATAGCATGTAGAATGATTCTATGGTGAGCAAAAGTCATTTCGTGAAATGTTGGAAAATTTTACAAAAAAACGCCATAGTATAGTATGTCGAAATTTTTCGATGAAAACGTCAAATTTTATTGATGTTTAAAAAAACCATGAAAAGGGTTGTATTATAGCATGTAGAATGATTCTATGGTGAGCAAAAGTCATTTTGTGAAATGTTGGAAAATTTTACAAAAAAAAAAAACGCCATAGTATAGTATGTCGAAATTTTTCGATGAAAACGTCAAATTTTTTTGAAGTTGAAAAAAACCATGAAAACAGTCGTATTATAGCATGTAGAATGATTCTATGGTGAGCAAAAGTCATTTTGTGAAATGTTGGAAAATTTTACAAAAAAAAAGAAACGCCATAGTATAGTATGTCGAAATTTTTCGATGAAAACGTCAAATTTTTTTGAAGTTGAAAAAAACCATGAAAACGGTTGTATTATAGCATGTAGAATGATTCTATGGTGAGCAAAAGTCATTTCGTGATATGTTGGAAAATTTTGCAAAAAAAACGCCATAGTATAGTATGTCGAAAATTTTCGATGTAAACGTCAAATTTTTTTGATGTTGAAAAAAAACATGAAAACGGTCGTATTATAGCATTTAAAATGAATCTATGGTGAGCAAAAGTCATTTCGTGATATGTTGGAAAATTTTGCAAAAAAAACGCCATAGTATTGTATGTCGAAATTTTTCGATGTAAACGTCAAATTTTTTTGATGTTGAAAAAAACATAAAAACGATCGTTTTCACGGCTTAGCCGTGCCTTATGAATGGAACACGCGCTGGCAGGCGCACACACTGCCACGCCACCTCCGCTAATGTGAATGGAGCTGGTTTGGAAGAGTCAGTGTTTAATGTATTGTTTAATTTAATGTATATTAAGTGGTAGGTTCTTGCATCACCAGTTAATAGAGGAGGTGATGTATTGTTGAAATCTCCACATGACCATTGTGATATGTTGTATTACCTTTGTAAAATAATTTAGTCACCCGTCTCACCATCTCTCCATCTCTACCGTAGCTGTGCTCTGGCGTAAACCCGGAAAAGCCGAAACTGGACGGGAGGGTACCAATGGCTTAAGACAGGGGTGTTCACGGGGAGCGTACCAAGTCCGGTAGAGTTGGAGGGGTGTTTTTGGTGCAATGACGGAGAATAGCATTTTAAATGTATTTGGGAAAGTACATACATAAAATGTACATGTTAATAGCTTTATTATTGTAAATATTAACTTAGTAGTGTCCAGGTTGATAAAAAGAGAGACTGAACGGCCCAACAGGGGAGATGTGAGTTGAGTGCTGAGGAGGCTAGAGCGAAACTTAAGATTGATGTTTGCATTTACCAATTTTTCCTCCGTGTTATTTCATTTTTCAGTTATTTACCTCAGTTTGTCTGTGCCAGGCTACACTGTAAATAATTCTGCGCTGGATTTTTTTTTGGTTCTCACTTTTTGTAAATAAACACTTGGACGGCTCATCTGGATTTTCTCAGGTTTTTTTTACTTCAACGCTCGACCAACCTTACAGTCGTATTATAGCATGTAGAATGATTCTATGGTGAGCAAAAGTCATTTCGTGAAATGTTGGAAAATTTTACAAAAAAACGCCACAGTATAGCATGTCGAAATTTTTCGATGAAAACGTCAAATTTTTTTGAAGTTGAAAAAAAACATGAAAACGGTCGTATTATAGCATGTAGAATGATTCTATGGTGAGCAAAAGTCATTTCGTGAAATGTTGGAAAATTTTACAAAAAAACGCCATAGTATAGTATGTCGAAATTTTTCGATGAAAACGTCAAATTTTTTTGATGTTTAAAAAAACCATGAAAACGGTCGTATTATAGCATGTAGAATAATACTATGGTGAGCAAAAGTTATTTTGTGAAATGTTGGAAAATTTTACAAAAAAAAAACGCCATAGTATAGTATGTCGAAATTTTTCGATGAAAACGTCAAATTTTTTTGAAGTTGAAAAAAAACATGAAAACGGTCGTATTATAGCATGTAGAATGATTCTATGGTGAGCAAAAGTCATTTCGTGAAATGTTGGAAAATTTTACAAAAAAAATGCCATAGTATAGTATGTCGAAATTTTTCGATGAAAACGACAAATTTTTTTGAAGTTAAAAAAAAAAAAAATGAAAACGGTCGTATTACAGCATGTTGAATGATTCTATGGTGAGCAAAAGTCATTTTGTGAAATGTTGGAAAATTTTACAAAAAAAAACGCCATAGTATAGTTTGTCGAAATTTTTCGATGAAAACGTCAAATTTTTTTGAAGTTGAAAAAAACCATGAAAACGGTTGTATTATAGCATGTAGAATGATTCTATGGTGAGCAAAAGTCATTTTGTGAAAGATTGGAAAATTTTACAAAAAAAACGCCATAGTATAGTATGTCGAAATTTTTCGATGAAAACGTCAAATTTTTTTGAAGTTGAAAAAAACCATGAAAACGGTCGTATTATAGCATGTAGAATGATTCTATGGTGAGCAAAAGTCATTTTGTGAAATGTTGGAAAATTTTACAAAAAAAAACGCCATAGTATAGTATGTCGAAATTTTTCGATGAAAACGTCAAATTTTTTTGAAGTTGAAAAAAACCATGAAAACGGTCGTATTATAGCATGTAGAATGATTCTATGGTGAGCAAAAGTCATTTTGTGAAATGTTGGAAAATTTTACAAAAAAAAAAAACGCCATAGTATAGTATGTCGAAATTTTTCGATGAAAACGTCAAATTTTTTTGATGTTTAAAAAAACCATGAAAACGGTCGTATTATAGCATGTAGAATGATTCTATGGTGAGCAAAAGTCATTTTGTGAAATATTGGAAAATTTTACAAAAAAAACGCCATAGTATAGTATGTCGAAATTTTTCGATGAAAATGTCAAATTTTTTTAAAGTTGAAAAAAACCATGAAAACGGTCGTATTATAGCATGTAGAATGATTCTATGGTGAGCAAAAGTCATTTTGTGAAATGTTGGAAAATTTTACAAAAAAAAAAAACGTCATAGTATAGTATGTCGAAATTTTTCGATGAAAACGTCAAATTTTTTTGAAGTTGAAAAAAACCATGAAAACGGTCGTATTATAGCATGTAGAATAATACTATGTTGAGCAAAAGTCATTTTGTGAAATGTTGGAAAATTTTACAAAAAAAACGCCATAGTATAGTATGTCGAAATTTTTCGATGAAAATGTCAAATTTTTTAAAGTTGAAAAAAACCATGAAAACGGTCGTATTATAGCATGTAGAATGATTCTATAGTGAGCAAAAGTCATTTTGTGAAATGTTGGAAAATTTTACAAAAAAAAACGCCATAGTATAGTATGTCGAAATTTTTCGATGAAAACGTCAAATTTTTTTGAAGTTGAAAAAAACCATGAAAACGGTTGTATTATAGCATGTAGAATGATTCTATGGTGAGCAAAAGTCATTTTGTGAAATGTTGGAAAATTTTACAAAAAAAACGCCATAGTATAGCATGTCGAAATTCTTCGATGAAAACGTCAAATTTTTTTGAAGTTGAAAAAAACCATGAAAACTGTCGCATTATAGCATGTAGAATGATTCTATGGTGAGCAAAAGTCATTTCGTGAAATGTTGGAAAATTTTACAAAAAAAACGCCATAGTATAGTATGTCGAAATTTTTCGATGAAAACGACAAATTTTTTTGAAGTTAAAAAAAAAAAATGAAAACGGTCGTATTACAGCATGTAGAATGATTCTATGGTGAGCAAAAGTCATTTTGTGAAATGTTGGAAAATTTTACAAAAAAAAAACCGCCATAGTATAGTATGTTGAAATTTTTCGATGAAGACGTCAAATTTTTTTGATGTTGAAAAAAAACATGAAAACGGTCGTTGTCACGGCTTAGCCGTGCCTTATGAATGGAACACGCGCTGGCAGGCGCACACACTGCCACGCCACCTCCGCTAATGTGAATGGAGCTGGTTTGGAAGAGTCAGTGTTTAATGTATTGTTTAATTTAATGTATATTAAGTGGTAGGTTCTTGCATCACCAGTTAATAGAGGAGGTGATGTACTGTTGAAACCTCCACATGACCATTGTGATATGTTGTATTACCTTTGTAAAATAATTTAGTCACCCGTCTCACCATCTCTCCATCTCTACCGTAGCTGTGCTCTGGCGTAAACCCGGAAAAGCCGAAACTGGACGGGAGGGTACCAATGGCTTAAGACAGGGGTGTTCACGGGGAGCGTACCAAGTCCGGTAGAGTTGGAGGGGTGTTTTTGGTGCAATGACGGAGAATAGCATTTTAAATGTATTTGGGAAAGTACATACATAAAATTTACATATTAATAGCTTTATTATTGTAAATATTAAGTTGGTAGTGTCCAGGTTGATAAAAAGAGAGACTGAACGGCCCAACAGGGGAGATGTGAGTTGAGTGCTGAGGAGGCTAGAGCGAAACTAAGATTGATGTTTGCATTTACCAATTTTTCCTCCGTGTTATTTCATTTTTCAGTTATTTACCTCAGTTTGTCTGTGCCAGGCTACACTGTAAATAATTCTGCACTGGATTTTTTTTTGGTTCTCACTTTTTGTAAATAAACACTTGGACGGCTCATCTGGATTTTCTCAGGTTTTTTTTACTTCAACGCTCGACCAACCTTACAGTCGTATTATAGCATGTAGAATGATTCTATGGTGAGCAAAAGTCATTTCGTGAAATGTTGGAAAATTTTACAAAAAAACGCCATAGTATAGTATGTCGAAATTTTTCGATGAAAACGTCAAATTTTTTTGATGTTAAAAAAAAACATGAAAACGGTCGTATTATAGCATGTAGAATGATTCTATGGTGAGCAAAAGTCATTTTGTGAAATGTTGGAAAATTTTACAAAAAAAAAAACGCCATAGTATAGTATGTCAAAATATTTCGATGAAAACGTCAAATTTTTTTGAAGTTGAAAAAAACCATGAAAACGGTCGTATTATAGCATGTAGAATAATACTATGGTGAGCAAAAGTCATTTTGTGAAATGTTGGAAAATTTTACAAAAAAAACGCCATAGTATAGTATGTCGAAATTTTTCGATGAAAACGTCAAATTTTTTTGAAGTTGAAAAAAACCATGAAAACGGTCGTATTATAGCATGTAGAATGATTCTATGGTGAGCAAAAGTCATTTTGTGAAATGTTGGAAAATTTTACAAAAAAAAAACGCCATAGTATAGTATGTCGAAATTTTTCGATGAAAACGTCAAATTTTTTTGAAGTTGAAAAAAACCATGAAAACGGTCGTATTATAGCATGTAGAATGATTCTATGGTGAGCAAAAGTCATTTTGTGAAATGTTGGAAAATTTTACAAAAAAAAACGCCATAGTATAGTATGTCGAAATTTTTCGATGAAAATGTCAATTTTTTTTAAAGTTGAAAAAAACCATGAAAACGGTCGTATTATAGCATGTAGAATGATTCTATGGTGAGCAAAAGTCATTTTGTGAAATATTGGAAAATTTTACAAAAAAAACGCCATAGTATAGTATGTCGAAATTTTTCGATGAAAATGTCAAATTTTTTTAAAGTTGAAAAAAACCATGAAAACGGTCGTATTATAGCATGTAGAATGATTCTATGGTGAGCAAAAGTCATTTTGTGAAATGTTTGAAAATTTTACAAAAAAAAACGCCATAGTATAGTATGTCGAAATTTTTCGATGAAAACGTCAAATTTTTTTGAAGTTGAAAAAAACCATGAAAACGGTCGTATTATAGCATGTAGAATGATTCTATGGTGAGCAAAAGTCATTTTGTGAAATGTTGGAAAATTTTACAAAAAAAAAACGCCATAGTATAGTATGTCGAAATTTTTCGATGAAAACGTCAAATTTTTTTGAAGTTGAAAAAAACCATGAAAACGGTCGTATTATAGCATGTAGAATGATTCTATGGTGAGCAAAAGTCATTTTGTGAAATGTTGGAAAGTTTTACAAAAAAAAACGCCATAGTATAGTATGTCGAAATTTTTCGATGAAAATGTCAATTTTTTTTAAAGTTGAAAAAAACCATGAAAACGGTCGTATTATAGCATGTTTAATGATTCTATGGTGAGCAAAAGTCATTTTGTGAAATATTGGAAAATTTTACAAAAAAAACGCCATAGTATAGTATGTCGAAATTTTTCGATGAAAATGTCAAATTTTTTTAAAGTTGAAAAAAACCATGAAAACGGTCGTATTATAGCATGTAGAATGATTCCATGGTGAGCAAAAGTCATTTCGTGAAATGTTGGAAAATTTTACAAAAAAACGCCATAGTATAGTATGTCGAAATTTTTCGATGAAAACGTCAAATTTTTTTGATGTTTAAAAAAACCATGAAAACGGTCGTATTATAGCATGTAGAATGATTCTATGGTGAGCAAAAGTCATTTTGTGAAATGTTGGAAAATTTTACAAAAAAAAAAAAACGCCATAGTATAGTATGTCGAAATTTTTCGATGAAAACGTCAAATTTTTTTGAAGTTGAAAAAAACCATGAAAACGGTCGTATTATAGCATGTAGAATGATTCTATGGTGAGCAAAAGTCATTTTGTGAAATGTTGGAAAATTTTACAAAAAAAACGCCATAGTATAGCATGTCGAAATTCTTCGATGAAAACGTCAAATTTTTTTGAAGTTGAAAAAAACCATGAAAACTGTCGCATTATAGCATGTAGAATGATTCTATGGTGAGCAAAAGTCATTTCGTGAAATGTTGGAAAATTTTACAAAAAAAACGCCATAGTATAGTATGTCGAAATTTTTCGATGAAAACGACAAATTTTTTTGAAGTTAAAAAAAAAAATGAAAACGGTCGTATTACAGCATGTAGAATGATTCTATGGTGAGCAAAAGTCATTTTGTGAAATGTTGGAAAATTTTACAAAAAAAAAAACTATAAAAAGCATGTAGAATGATTCTATGGTGAGCAAATGTCATTTTGTGAAATGTTGGAAAATTTTACAAAAAAAATAACGCCATAGTATAGTATGTCGAAATTTTTCGATGAAAACGACAAATTTTTTTGATGTTGAAAAAAAACATGAAAACGGTCGTTGTCACGACGTAGCCGTGCCTTATGAATGGAACACGCGCTGGCAGGCGCACACACTAACACGCCACCTCCGCTAATGTGAATGGAGCTGGTTTGGAAGTCAGTGTTTAATGTATTGTTTAATTTAATGTATATTAAGTGGTAGGTTCTTGCATCACCAGTTAATTGAGGAGGTGATGTATTGTTGAAACCTCCAGATGACCATTGTGATATGTTTTATTACCTTTGTAAAATAATTTAGTCACCCGTCTCACCATCTCTCCATCTCTACCGTAGCTGTGCTCTGGCGTAAACCCGGAAAAGCCGAAACTGGACGGGAGGGTACCAATGGCTTAAGACAGGGGTGTTCACGGGGAGCGTACCAAGTCCGGTAGAGTTGGAGGGGTGTTTTTGGTGCAATGACGGAGAATAGCATTTTAAATGTATTTGGGAAAGTACATACATAAAATGTACATGTTAATAGCTTTATTATTGTAAATATTAACTTGGTAGTGTCCAGGTTGATAAAAAGAGAGACTGAACGGCCCAACAGGGGAGATGTGAGTTGAGTGCTGAGGAGGCTAGAGCGAAACTTAAGATTGATGTTTGCATTTACCAATTTTTCCTCCGTGTTATTTCATTTTTCAGTTATTTACCTCAGTTTGTCTGTGCCAGGCTACACTGTAAATAATTCTGCGCTGGATTTTTTTTTGGTTCTCACTTTTTGTAAATAAACACTTGGACGGCTCATCTGGATTTTCTCAGGTTTTTTTTACTTCAACGCTCGACCAACCTTACAGTCGTATTATAGCATGTAGAATGATTCTATGGTGAGCAAAAGTCATTTCGTGAAATGTTGGAAAATTTTACAAAAAAACGCCATAGTATAGTATGTCGAAATTTTTCGATGAAAACGTCAAATTTTATTGATGTTTAAAAAAACCATGAAAAGGGTTGTATTATAGCATGTAGAATGATTCTATGGTGAGCAAAAGTCATTTTGTGAAATGTTGGAAAATTTTACAAAAAAAAAAACGCCATAGTATAGTATGTCGAAATTTTTCGATGAAAACGTCAAATTTTTTTGAAGTTGAAAAAAACCATGAAAACAGTCGTATTATAGCATGTAGAATGATTCTATGGTGAGCAAAAGTCATTTTGTGAAATGTTGGAAAATTTTACAAAAAAAAAAAAAACGCCATAGTATAGTATGTCGAAATTTTTCGATGAAAACGTCAAATTTTTTTGAAGTTGAAAAAAACCATGAAAACGGTTGTATTATAGCATGTAGAATGATTCTATGGTGAGCAAAAGTCATTTCGTGATATGTTGGAAAATTTTGCAAAAAAAACGCCATAGTATAGTATGTCGAAAATTTTCGATGTAAACGTCAAATTTTTTTGATGTTGAAAAAAAACATGAAAACGGTCGTATTATAGCATGTAAAATGAATCTATGGTGAGCAAAAGTCATTTCGTGATATGTTGGAAAATTTTGCAAAAAAAACGCCATAGTATTGTATGTCGAAATTTTTCGATGTAAACGTCAAATTTTTTTGATGTTGAAAAAAAACATAAAAACGATCGTTTTCACGGCTTAGCCGTGCCTTATGAATGGAACACGCGCTGGCAGGCGCACACACTGCCACGCCACCTCCGCTAATGTGAATGGAGCTGGTTTGGAAGAGTCAGTGTTTAATGTATTGTTTAATTTAATGTATATTAAGTGGTAGGTTCTTGCATCACCAGTTAATAGAGGAGGTGATGTATTGTTGAAATCTCCACATGACCATTGTGATATGTTTTATTACCTTTGTAAAATAATTTAGTCACCCGTCTCACCATCTCTCCATCTCTACCGTAGCTGTGCTCTGGCGTAAACCCGGAAAAGCCGAAACTGGACGGGAGGGTACCAATGGCTTAAGACAGGGGTGTTCACGGGGAGCGTACCAAGTCCGGTAGAGTTGGAGGGGTGTTTTTGGTGCAATGACGGAGAATAGCATTTTAAATGTATTTGGGAAAGTACATACATAAAATGTACATGTTAATAGCTTTATTATTGTAAATATTAACTTGGTAGTGTCCAGGTTGATAAAAAGAGAGACTGAACGGCCCAACAGGGGAGATGTGAGTTGAGTGCTGAGGAGGCTAGAGCGAAACTTAAGATTGATGTTTGCATTTACCAATTTTTCCTCCGTGTTATTTCATTTTTCAGTTATTTACCTCAGTTTGTCTGTGCCAGGCTACACTGTAAATAATTCTGCGCTGGATTTTTTTTTGGTTCTCACTTTTTGTAAATAAACACTTGGACGGCTCATCTGGATTTTCTCAGGTTTTTTTTACTTCAACGCTCGACCAACCTTACAGTCGTATTATAGCATGTAGAATGATTCTATGGTGAGCAAAAGTCATTTCGTGAAATGTTGGAAAATTTTACAAAAAAACGCCACAGTATAGCATGTCGAAATTTTTCGATGAAAACGTCAAATTTTTTTGAAGTTGAAAAAAAACATGAAAACGGTCGTATTATAGCATGTAGAATGATTCTATGGTGAGCAACAGTCATTTCGTGAAATGTTGGAAAATTTTACAAAAAAACGCCATAGTATAGTATGTCGAAATTTTTCGATGAAAACGTCAAATTTTTTTGATGTTTAAAAAAACCATGAAAACGGTCGTATTATAGCATGTAGAATAATACTATGGTGAGCAAAAGTTATTTTGTGAAATGTTGGAAAATTTTACAAAAAAAAAAACGCCATAGTATAGTATGTCGAAATTTTTCGATGAAAACGTCAAATTTTTTTGAAGTTGAAAAAAACCATGAAAACGGTTGTATTATAGCATGTAGAATGATTCTATGGTGAGCAAAAGTCATTTCGTGAAATGTTGGAAAATTTTACAAAAAAAATGCCATAGTATAGTATGTCGAAATTTTTCGATGAAAACGACAAATTTTTTTGAAGTTAAAAAAAAAAAAATGAAAACGGTCGTATTATAGCATGTAGAATGATTCTATGGTGAGCAAAAGTCATTTTGTGAAATGTTGGAAAATTTTACAAAAAAAAACGCCATAGTATAGTATGTCGAAATTTTTCGATGAAAACGTCAAATTTTTTTGAAGTTGAAAAAAACCATGAAAACGGTCGTATTATAGCATGTAGAATGATTCTATGGTGAGCAAAAGTCATTTTGTGAAATGTTGGAAAATTTTACAAAAAAAAAAAACGCCATAGTATAGTATGTCGAAATTTTTCGATGAAAACGTCAAATTTTTTTGATGTTTAAAAAAACCATGAAAACGGTCGTATTATAGCATGTAGAATGATTCTATGGTGAGCAAAAGTCATTTTGTGAAATGTTGGAAAATTTTACAAAAAAAAACGCCATAGTATAGTATGTCGAAATTTTTCGATGAAAATGTCAATTTTTTTAAAGTTGAAAAAAACCATGAAAACGGTCGTATTATAGCATGTAGAATGATTCTATGGTGAGCAAAAGTCATTTTGTGAAATATTGGAAAATTTTACAAAAAAAACGCCATAGTATAGTATGTCGAAATTTTTCGATGAAAATGTCAAATTTTTTTAAAGTTGAAAAAAACCATGAAAACGGTCGTATTATAGCATGTAGAATGATTCTATGGTGAGCAAAAGTCATTTTGTGAAATGTTGGAAAATTTTACAAAAAAAAAAACGTCATAGTATAGTATGTCGAAATTTTTCGATGAAAACGTCAAATTTTTTTGAAGTTGAAAAAAACCATGAAAACGGTCGTATTATAGCATGTAGAATAATACTATGTTGAGCAAAAGTCATTTTGTGAAATGTTGGAAAATTTTACAAAAAAAACGCCATAGTATAGTATGTCGAAATTTTTCGATGAAAATGTCAAATTTTTTTAAAGTTGAAAAAAACCATGAAAACGGTCGTATTATAGCATGTAGAATGATTCTATGGTGAGCAAAAGTCATTTTGTGAAATGTTGGAAAATTTTACAAAAAAAAACGCCATAGTATAGTATGTCGAAATTTTTCGATGAAAACGTCAAATTTTTTTGAAGTTGAAAAAAACCATGAAAACGGTCGTATTATAGCATGTAGAATGATTCTATGGTGAGCAAAAGTCATTTTGTGAAATGTTGGAAAATTTTACAAAAAAAACGCCATAGTATAGCATGTCGAAATTCTTCGATGAAAACGTCAAATTTTTTTGAAGTTGAAAAAAACCATGAAAACTGTCGCATTATAGCATGTAGAATGATTCTATGGTGAGCAAAAGTCATTTCGTGAAATGTTGGAAAATTTTACAAAAAAAACGCCATAGTATAGTATGTCGAAATTTTTCGATGAAAACGACAAATTTTTTTGAAGTTAAAAAAAAAAATGAAAACGGTCGTATTACAGCATGTAGAATGATTCTATGGTGAGCAAAAGTCATTTTGTGAAATGTTGGAAAATTTTACAAAAAAAAAACCGCCATAGTATAGTATGTTGAAATTTTTCGATGAAGACGTCAAATTTTTTTGATGTTGAAAAAAAACATGAAAACGGTCGTTGTCACGGCTTAGCCGTGCCTTATGAATGGAACACGCGCTGGCAGGCGCACACACTGCCACGCCACCTCCGCTAATGTGAATGGAGCTGGTTTGGAAGAGTCAGTGTTTAATGTATTGTTTAATTTAATGTATATTAAGTGGTAGGTTCTTGCATCACCAGTTAATAGAGGAGGTGATGTACTGTTGAAACCTCCACATGACCATTGTGATATGTTGTATTACCTTTGTAAAATAATTTAGTCACCCGTCTCACCATCTCTCCATCTCTACCGTAGCTGTGCTCTGGCGTAAACCCGGAAAAGCCGAAACTGGACGGGAGGGTACCAATGGCTTAAGACAGGGGTGTTCACGGGGAGCGTACCAAGTCCGGTAGAGTTGGAGGGGTGTTTTTGGTGCAATGACGGAGAATAGCATTTTAAATGTATTTGGGAAAGTACATACATAAAATTTACATATTAATAGCTTTATTATTGTAAATATTAAGTTGGTAGTGTCCAGGTTGATAAAAAGAGAGACTGAACGGCCCAACAGGGGAGATGTGAGTTGAGTGCTGAGGAGGCTAGAGCGAAACTAAGATTGATGTTTGCATTTACCAATTTTTCCTCCGTGTTATTTCATTTTTCAGTTATTTACCTCAGTTTGTCTGTGCCAGGCTACACTGTAAATAATTCTGCACTGGATTTTTTTTTGGTTCTCACTTTTTGTAAATAAACACTTGGACGGCTCATCTGGATTTTCTCAGGTTTTTTTTACTTCAACGCTCGACCAACCTTACAGTCGTATTATAGCATGTAGAATGATTCTATGGTGAGCAAAAGTCATTTCGTGAAATGTTGGAAAATTTTACAAAAAAACGCCATAGTATAGTATGTCGAAATTTTTCGATGAAAACGTCAAATTTTTTTGATGTTTAAAAAAACCATGAAAACGGTCGTATTATAGCATGTAGAATGATTCTATGGTGAGCAAAAGTCATTTTGTGAAATGTTGGAAAATTTTACAAAAAAAAAAACGCCATAGTATAGTATGTCGAAATTTTTCGATGAAAACGTCAAATTTTTTTGAAGTTGAAAAAAACCATGAAAACGGTCGTATTATAGCATGTAGAATAATACTATGGTGAGCAAAAGTCATTTTGTGAAATGTTGGAAAATTTTACAAAAAAAACGCCATAGTATAGTATGTCGAAATTTTTCGATGAAAATGTCAAATTTTTTTAAAGTTGAAAAAAACCATGAAAACGGTCGTATTATAGCATGTAGAATGATTCTATGGTGAGCAAAAGTCATTTTGTGAAATGTTGGAAAATTTTACAAAAAAAAACGCCTGTCGAAATTTTTCGATGAAAACGTCAAATTTTTTGGAAGTTGAAAAAAACCATGAAAACGGTCGTATTATAGCATGTAGAATGATTCTATGGTGAGCAAAAGTCATTTTGTGAAATGTTGGAAAATTTTACAAAAAAAACGCCATAGTATAGTATGTCGAAATTTTTCGATGAAAATGTCAAATTTTTTTAAAGTTGAAAAAAACCATGAAAACAGTCGTATTATAGCATGTAGAATGATTCTATGGTGAGCAAAAGTCATTTTGTGAAATGTTGGAAAATTTTACAAAAAAAAAACCGCCATAGTATAGTATGTCGAAATTTTTCGATGAAAACGTCAAATTTTTTTGAAGTTGAAAAAAACCATGAAAACGGTCGTATTATATCATGTAGAATGATTCTATGGTGAGCAAAAGTCATTTTGTGAAATGTTGGAAAATTTTACAAAAAAAAAAACGCCATAGTATAGTATGTCGAAATTTTTCGATGAAAACGTCAAATTTTTTTGAAGTTGAAAAAAACCATGAAAACAGTCGTATTATAGCATGTAGAATGATTCTATGGTGAGCAAAAGTCATTTTGTGAAACGTTGGAAAATTTTACAAAAAAACGCCATAGTATAGTATGTCGAAATTTTTCGATGAAAACGTCAAATTTTTTTGAAGTTGAAAAAAACCATGAAAACGGTCGCATTATAGCATGTAGAATGATTCTATGGTGAGCAAAAGTCATTTTGTGAAATGTTGGAAAATTTTACAAAAAAAAAAAAACGCCATAGTATTGTATGTCGAAATTTTTCGATGAAAACGTCAAATTTTTTTGAAGTTGAAAAAAACCATGAAAACGGTCGTATTATAGCATGTAGAATGATTCTATGGTGAGCAAAAGTCATTTTGTGAAATGTTGGAAAATTTTACAAAAAAAACGCCATAGTATAGCATGTCGAAATTCTTCGATGAAAACGTCAAATTTTTTTGAAGTTAAAAAAAAAAAATGAAAACGGTCGTATTACAGCATGTAGAATGATTCTATGGTGAGCAAAAGTCATTTTGTGAAATGTTGGAAAATTTTACAAAAAAAAAACGCCATAGTATAGTATGTCGAAATTTTTCGATGAAAACGACAAATTTTTTTGATGTTGAAAAAAAAACATGAAAACGGTCGTTGTCACGACGTAGCCGTGCCTTATGAATGGAACACGCGCTGGCAGGCGCACACACTGCCACGCCACCTCCGCTAATGTGAATGGAGCTGGTTTGGAAGTCAGTGTTTAATGTATTGTTTAATTTAATGTATATTAAGTGGTAGGTTCTTGCATCACCAGTTAATTGAGGAGGTGATGTATTGTTGAAACCTCCAGATGACCATTGTGATATGTTTTATTACCTTTGTAAAATAATTTAGTCACCCGTCTCACCACCTCTCCATCTCTACCGTAGCTGTGCTCTGGCGTAAACCCGGAAAAGCCGAAACTGGACGGGAGGGTACCAATGGCTTAAGACAGGGGTGTTCACGGGGAGCGTACCAAGTCCGGTAGAGTTGGAGGGGTGTTTTTGGTGCAATGACGGAGAATAGCATTTTAAATGTATTTGGGAAAGTACATACATAAAATGTACATGTTAATAGCTTTATTATTGTAAATATTAACTTGGTAGTGTCCAGGTTGATAAAAAGAGAGACTGAACGGCCCAACAGGGGAGATGTGAGTTGAGTGCTGAGGAGGCTAGAGCGAAACTTAAGATTGATGTTTGCATTTACCAATTTTTCCTCCGTGTTATTTCATTTTTCAGTTATTTACCTCAGTTTGTCTGTGCCAGGCTACACTGTAAATAATTCTGCGCTGGATTTTTTTTTGGTTCTCACTTTTTGTAAATAAACACTTGGACGGCTCATCTGGATTTTCTCAGGTTTTTTTTACTTCAACGCTCGACCAACCTTACAGTCGTATTATAGCATGTAGAATGATTCTATGGTGAGCAAAAGTCATTTCGTGAAATGTTGGAAAATTTTACAAAAAAACGCCATAGTATAGTATGTCGAAATTTTTCGATGAAAACGTCAAATTTTTTTGATGTTTAAAAAAAACATAAAAACGGTCGTATTATAGCATGTAGAATGATTCTATGGTGAGCAAAAGTTATTTTGTGAAATGTTGGAAAATTTTACAAAAAAAAAACGCCATAGTATAGTATGTCGAAATTTTTCGATGAAAACGTCAAATTTTTTTGAAGTTGAAAAAAACCATGAAAACAGTCGTATTATAGCATGTAGAATGATTCTATGGTGAGCAAAAGTCATTTTGTGAAATGTTGGAAAATTTTACAAAAAAAAAAAAAACGCCATAGTATAGTATGTCGAAATTTTTCGATGAAAACGTCAAATTTTTTTGAAGTTGAAAAAAACCATGAAAACGGTTGTATTATAGCATGTAGAATGATTCTATGGTGAGCAAAAGTCATTTCGTGATATGTTGGAAAATTTTGCAAAAAAAACGCCATAGTATAGTATGTCGAAAATTTTCGATGTAAACGTCAAATTTTTTTGATGTTGAAAAAAAACATGAAAACGGTCGTATTATAGCATGTAGAATGAATCTATGGTGAGCAAAAGTCATTTCGTGATATGTTGGAAAATTTTGCAAAAAAAACGCCATAGTATTGTATGTCGAAATTTTTCGATGTAAACGTCAAATTTTTTTGATGTTGAAAAAAAACATAAAAACGATCGTTTTCACGGCTTAGCCGTGCCTTATGAATGGAACACGCGCTGGCAGGCGCACACACTGCCACGCCACCTCCGCTAATGTGAATGGAGCTGGTTTGGAAGAGTCAGTGTTTAATGTATTGTTTAATTTAATGTATATTAAGTGGTAGGTTCTTGCATCACCAGTTAATAGAGGAGGTGATGTATTGTTGAAATCTCCACATGACCATTGTGATATGTTTTATTACCTTTGTAAAATAATTTAGTCACCCGTCTCACCATCTCTCCATCTCTACCGTAGCTGTGCTCTGGCGTAAACCCGGAAAAGCCGAAACTGGACGGGAGGGTACCAATGGCTTAAGACAGGGGTGTTCACGGGGGAGCGTACCAAGTCCGGTAGAGTTGGAGGGGTGTTTTTGGTGCAATGACGGAGAATAGCATTTTAAATGTATTTGGGAAAGTACATACATAAAATGTACATGTTAATAGCTTTATTATTGTAAATATTAACTTGGTAGTGTCCAGGTTGATAAAAAGAGAGACTGAACGGCCCAACAGGGGAGATGTGAGTTGAGTGCTGAGGAGGCTAGAGCGAAACTTAAGATTGATGTTTGCATTTACCAATTTTTCCTCCGTGTTATTTCATTTTTTCAGTTATTTACCTCAGTTTGTCTGTGCCAGGCTACACTGTAAATAATTCTGCGCTGGATTTTTTTTTTGGTTCTCACTTTTTGTAAATAAACACTTGGACGGCTCATCTGGATTTTCTCAGGTTTTTTTTACTTCAACGCTCGACCAACCTTACAGTCGTATTATAGCATGTAGAATGATTCTATGGTGAGCAAAAGTCATTTCGTGAAATGTTGGAAAATTTTACAAAAAAAATGCCATAGTATAGTATGTCGAAATTTTTTCGATGAAAACGACAAATTTTTTTGAAGTTAAAAAAAAACCATGAAAACGGTCGTATTACAGCATGTTGAATGATTCTATGGTGAGCAAAAGTCATTTTGTGAAATGTTGGAAAATTTTACAAAAAAAAACGCCATAGTATAGTATGTCGAAATTTTTCGATGAAAACGTCAAATTTTTTTGAAGTTGAAAAAAACCATGAAAACGGTTGTATTATAGCATGTAGAATGATTCTATGGTGAGCAAAAGTCATTTTGTGAAATGTTGGAAAATTTTACAAAAAAAACGCCATAGTATAGTATGTCGAAATTTTTCGATGAAAACGTCAAATTTTTTTGAAGTTGAAAAAAACCATGAAAACGGTCGTATTATAGCATGTAGAATGATTCTATGGTGAGCAAAAGTCATTTTGTGAAATGTTGGAAAATTTTACAAAAAAAACCCGCCATAGTATAGTATGTCGAAATTTTTCCATGAAAACGTCAAATTTTTTTTGAAGTTGAAAATAACCATGAAAACGGTCGTATTATAGCATGTAGAATGATTCTATGGTGAGCAAAAGTCATTTTGTGAAATGTTGGAAAATTTTACAAAAAAAAAACGCCATAGTATAGTATGTCGAAATTTTTCGATGTAAACGTCAAATTTTTTTGATGTTGAAAAAAAACATGAAAACGGTCGTTGTCACGGCTTAGCCGTGCCTTATGAATGGAATACGCGCTGGCAGGCGCACACACTGCCACGCCACCTCCGCTAATGTGAATGGAGCTGGTTTGGAAGAGTCAGTGTTTAATGTATTGTTTAATTTAATGTATATTAAGTGGTAGGTTCTTGCATCACCATGCCAGTTAATAGAGGAGGTGATGTACTGTTGAAACCTCCACATGACCATTGTGATATGTTGTATTACCTTTGTAAAATAATTTAGTCACCCGTCTCACCATCTCTCCATCTCTCCCGTAGCTGTGCTCTGGCGCAAACCCGGAAAAGCCGAAACTGGACGGGAGGGTACCAATGGCTTAAGACAGGGGTGTTCACGGGGAGCGTACCAAGTCCGGTAGAGTTGGAGGGGTGTTTTTGGTGCAATGACGGAGAATAGCATTTTAAATGTATTTGGGAAAGTACATACATAAAATTTACATATTAATAGCTTTATTATTGTAAATATTAACTTGGTAGTGTCCAGGTTGATAAAAAGAGAGACTGAACGGCCCAACAAGGGAGATGTGAGTTGAGTGCTGAGGAGGCTAGAGCGAAACTAAGATTGATGTTTGCATTTACCAATTTTTCCTCCGTGTTATTTCATTTTTCAGTTATTTACCTCAGTTTGTCTGTGCCAGGCTACACTGTAAATAATTCTGCACTGGATTTTTTTTTTTGGTTCTCACTTTTTGTAAATAAACACTTGGACGGCTCATCTGGATTTTCTCAGGTTTTTTTTACTTCAACACTCGACCAACCTTACAGTCGTATTATAGCATGTAGAATGATTCTATGGTGAGCAAAAGTCATTTTGTAAAATGTTGGAAAATTTTACAAAAAAAAAACGCCATAGTATAGTATGTCGAAATTTTTCGATGAAAACGTCAATTTTTTTGAAGTTGAAAAAAACCATGAAAACGGTCGTATTAAAGCATGTAGAATGTATCTATGGTGAGCAAAAGTCATTTCGTGATATGTTGGAAAATTTTGCAAAAAAAACGCCATAGTATAGTATGGCGAAATTTTTCGATGAAGACGTCAAATTTTTTTGATGTTGAAAAAAAACATGAAAACGGTCGTTGTCACGGCTTAGCCGTGCCTTATGAATGGAACACGTGCTGGCAGGCGCACACACTAACACGCCACCTCCGCTAATGTGAATGGAGCTGGTTTGGAAGAGTCAGTGTTTAATGTATTGTTTAATTTAATGTATATTAAGTGGTAGGTTCTTGCATCACCATGCCAGTTAATAGAGGAGGTGATGTATTGTTGAAACCTCCACATGACCATTGTGATATGACCATTGTGACTGAACGGCCCAACAGGGGAGATGTGAGTTGAGTGCTGAGGAGGCCAGAGCGAAACTTAAGATTGATGTTTGCATTTACCAATTTTTCCTCCGTGTTATTTCATTTTTCAGTTATTTACCTCAGTTTGTCTGTGCCAGGCTACACTGTAAATAATTCTGCACTGGATTTTTTATTTGGTTCTCACTTTTTGTAAATAAACACTTGGACGGCTCATCTGGATTTTCTCAGGTTTTTTTTACTTCAACGCTCGACCAACCTTACAGTCATTTCTTGAAATGTTGGAAAATTTTACAAAAAAAACGCCATAATATAGTATGTCGAAATTTTTCGATGAAAACGTCAAATTTTTTTTTAAGTTGAAAAAAACATGAAAACGGTCATATTATAGCATGTAGAATGATTCTATGGTGAGCAAAAGTCATTTCTTGAAATGTTGGAAAATTTTACAAAAAAAACGCCATAATATAGTATGTCGAAATTTTTCGATGAAAACGTCAAATTTTTTTTAAGTTGAAAAAAACATGAAAACGGTCATATTATAGCATGTAGAATGATTCTATGGTGAGCAAAAGTAATTTCCTGAAATGTTGGAAAATTTTACAAAAGAAACACTATAGTATAGTATGTCGAAATTTTTCGATGAATACGTCAAATTTTTTTGATGTGGAAAAAAAACATGAAAACGGTCGTATTATAGCATGTAGAATGATTCTATGGTGAGCAAAAGTCATTTTATGAAATGTTGGAAAATTTTACAAAAAAAAAAAAACACCATAGTATAGTATGTCGAAATTTTTCAATGAAAACGTCAAATTTTTTTGAAGTTGAAAAAAAAAACATGAAAACGGTTGTATTATGGCATATAGAATGATTCTATGGTGAGCAAAAGTCATTTCGTGAAATGTTGGAAAATTTTACAAAAAAAACGCCATAATATAGAATGTCGAAATTTTTCGATGAAAACGTCAAATTTTTTTGAAGTTGAAAAAAAACATAAAAACGGTCGTATTATAGCATGTAGAATGATTCTATGGTGAGCAAAAGTAATTTCCTGAAATGTTGGAAAATTTTACAAAAGAAACACTATAGTATAGTATGTCGAAATTTTTCGATGAATACGTCAAATTTTTTTGATGTGCAAAAAAAACATGAAAACGGTCGTATTATAGCATGTAGAATGATTCTATGGTGAGCAAAAGTCATTTTGTGAAATGTTGGAAAATTTTACAAAAAAAAAAAAAACGCCATAGTATAGTATGTCGAAATTTTTCGATGAAAACGTCAAATTTTTTTGAAGTTGAAAAAAAAAAAACATGAAAACGGTCGTATTATAGCATGTAGAATGATTCTATGGTGAGCAAAAGTCATTTCGTGAAATGTTGGAAAATTT
>CAMQGK010000446.1:145000-239306 GCA_947000775.1 Pterois miles | reverse complement strand
TTTTTAAATTTGCAGATGATACAGCAATCGTAAGCCTTCTGCATAAGGATATGGACTCTTCTGTGTACCACAATGAGATTGATACCTTCATTAAGTGGAGTGACAAAAACCACCTGATTCTGAATGTGGCAAAAACACAAGAGATGGTTTTTGATCCGAGGCAAGTGACTATACACGAGCCAGTGGTCATTAAAGACCAGACTATCAATCAGGTGACAACACACAAATATCTAGGGATCCATATTGACAACCTGCTCAGCTGGAAATCACACATTGATCATTTGTGCAACAAACTGCAGCAGAGACTGTATTTTTTGAGACGACTGAGGCTGTATGGTGTTAGCAACCAGATCATGCTAATCTTCTACAAAGCTATTCTAGAGAGCCTAATCAGATATGGAATCACAGCCTGGTTTGGCAACCTAACTACAGTTGAAAAACAGATTGGCCAACATCCACAGAACAGCAATGAAGATAATTGGTATGAAACAATATGAGTCCATAGAGAGTTTATATAAGAAGAAGAAGAAGAAGAAGATCTACCTTTATTAGTCCCACAGTGGGGAAATTCAATTTACACTCTGTTTAACTTATACATGGTACATGCACACAAACACACACACACACATGCAGTAATGGAGAGATGTCAGAGTGAGGGGGCTGCTCCAGACAAGCGCCCCGAGCAGTTGGGGGTTTGGTGCCTTGCTCAGGGGCACCTCGGCAGTGCCCAAGAGGTAAACTGGCACCTCTCCAGCTACCAGTTCACACTCAGTTTTTGGTCCATGTCGGGACTTGAACCGGTGACCCTCCGGTTCCCAAGCCAACTCCCTACAGACTGAGCTACTGCCGCCCCCATAACCAGTCAGTTATAATACAAGCAACAAAAATCTCCTCACACTCCACTCACCTACTATCCTCAGAATACGAACTTCTCCCATCAGGAAGATTTCGAATACCAAAATGCAAAACAAACCGTCTCAAACTATCATTTGTTCCAGCATCTATCAAGCTGTTGAACAACATAAAAAACAACTAGAGCACCAGAGCAATGTGCAATGGAAATAGTACTGAGCACCTAGCACTTTCTTTTACCCTTTTTTTTTTCTTTTTTTTTTTTCTACCTATTTATTCAATTATATATTTATGTATTTATTTATTTATTGTTGGCATTTTAAATGAGCTAATGTCTCTGTCCCTGTGTTGTCATGTATCTCCTGTTTTTAGCCCTGTTTTTAGTAGTCAATGTTTATGTTTTCTGTTGTTGTTCTGTGAAGCAATAATGTAGCACGACGCCCAAGACAAATTTCCCTAACGGGACAATAAAGTTTACCCTGACCTAACCCTGACCCCTGACCTGATCAGTCAGCGTTCAGGTGTACAGGTGAGATCAGTCAGTGTTCAGGTAGACATGTGATCAGCCAGCGTTCAGGTGAGATCAGGCAGCGTTCAGGTGCAGACAGGTAAGACCAGTCAGCATTCATGTGTACAGGTGAGACCAGTCAGCATTCAGGTGTACAGGTGTGATCAGTCAGTGTTCAGGTGTACGGGTGTGATCAGTCAGCGTTCAGGTGCAGACAGGTGAGCTGTAGAGGAGGCGTCACCCTGGTCATGAAGTCTTGTTCTCCTCGACTGAACCTCTTCATCTCTGAAACAAACAAAATGAACTTCATCACGTTGGCGGCAGCGTGCAGGTGTTCTCCAGGTGGTTCTGTGTCTGTACCTTCAGCTCGCTGCTGGTTACGTTTTCTACAGGTGAGAGAGAGCTGACGGCGCACAACATCACTGCTGCACACACACAACAGGAAGTAGAGGAGAGGGTCATCAGAGTCACACACCTGAGAGAGAGAGAGACAGGTAAATACACACACCTGAGAGAGAGAGAGAGAGAGAGCAGGTAAATACACACACCTGAGAGAGAGAGAGAGAGAGATAGAGAGAGAGACAGGTAAATACACACACCTGGGAGAGAGAGAGAGAGAGAGAGAGAGAGAGAGAGAGAGAGGTAAATACACACACCTGAGAGAGAGAGAGAGAGAACAGGTAAATACACACACCTGAGAGAGAGAGAGAGAGAGAGACAGGTAAATACACACACCTGAGAGAGAGACAGGTAAATACACACCTGAGAGAGAGAGAGAGAGAGAGAGAGAGAGAGGTAAATACACACACCTGAGAGAGAGAGAGACAGGTAAATACACACACCTGAGAGAGAGAAAGAGAGAGAGAGAGGGAAATACACACACCTGAGAGAGAGAGAGAGAGAGAGACAGGTAAATACACACACCTGAGAGAGAGAGAGAGAGAGACAGGTAAATACACACACCTGAGAGAGAGAGAGAGAGAGAGAGGTAAATACACACACCTGAGAGAGAGAAAGAGAGAGAGAGGGAAATACACACACCTGAGAGAGAGAGAGCGAGAGACAGGTAAATACACACACCTGAGAGAGAGAGAGACAGCTGTGGTGATGTCAAACAGGAAGTGGTACTGACCATGCTCCGCCCCCATGGGTAGACTCTGATGTGACCTCTGACCCTGAGCGACCTCTGAAGCCCCTCCCACTGACAATCAGCCAATCCCAGCAGAGGACGAACCAGCGCACCTGAGAACCAGACGTGAGCCTCACCTGTCCCGTCATCAATCACAACCCTGATCCATACACGCAAGTACACAGAAACAGATGCAGACATACGCAGTATAAGTACAAAGAAATACACACATTCTGTATAAATACATGAACACAAGAGGAAGTCTTACATTGCTTTGGACTGAAAGACAGATGAGGTTGAAGGACACTGAGAGCTGGAACAAGACTGAGACAGAGACAGAGACACATCAGTCACTGATGAACGAACATGAAAAGGATTAAAGTGTCCTCTACAGGCTAGAGGACACTTTATCTCTTGGGCTAGAGGACACTTTACTCTACTGGCTAGAAGACACTTTAGTCCTCTACAGGCTAGAGGACACTATCTCTACAGGCTAGAGGACACTTTAGTCCTCTACAGACGAGAGGACACTTTAGTCCTCTACAGGCTAGAGGACACTTTAGTTCTCTACAGGCTAGAGGACACTTTAGTCCTCTACAGGCTAGAGGACACTTTAGTCCTCTACAGGCTAGAGTACACTTTACAGACGAGAGGACACTTTAGTCCTCTACAGGCTAGAGGACACTATCTCTACAGGCTAGAGGACACTTTAGTCTTCTACAGACGAGAGGACACTTTAGTCCTCTACAGGCTAGAGGACAATTTACCTCTACAGGCCAGAGGACACTTTACCTCTACAGGCCAGAGGACACTTTACTCTACTGGCTAGAGGACACTTTAGTCCTCTACAGACTAGAGGACACTTTAGTCCTCTACAGGCTATAGGACACTTTAGTCCTCGACAGGCTAGAGGACACTTTATCTCTACAGGCTAGAGGACACTTTACTCTACTGGCTAGAGGACACTTTAGTCCTCTACAGGCTAGAGGACACTTTATCTCTACAGGCTAGAGGACACTTTACTCTACAGGCTAGAGGACACTTTACTCTGCTGGCTAGAGGACACTTAACTCTACTGGCTAGAGGACACTTTAGTCCTCTACAGGCTAGAGGGCACTTAACTCTACTGGCTAGAGGACACTTTAGTCCTCTACAGGCTAGAGGACACTTTATCTCTACAGGCTAGAGGACACTTTAGTCCTCTACTGGCTAGAGGACACTTTAGTCATCTACAGGCTAGAGGACACTTTATCTCTACAGGCTAGAGGACACTTTACTCTACAGGCTAGAGGACACTTTACTCTGCTGGCTAGAGGACACTTAACTCTACTGGCTAGAGGACACTTTAGTCCTCTACAGGCTAGAGGGCACTTAACCCTACTGGCTAGAGGACACTTTAGTCCTCTACAGGCTAGAGGACACTTTATCTCTACAGGCTAGAGGACACTTTACTCTACTGGCTAGAGGACACTTTAGTCCTATACAGGCTAGAGGACACTTTAGTCCTCTACTGGCTAGAGGGCACTTTACTCTACTGGGTAGAGGACACTTTATTCCTCTACTGGCTAGAGGACACTTTACTCTACAGGCTAGAGGACACTTTACAGACTAGAGGACACTTTAGTCCTCTACAGGCTAGAGGACACTTTATCTCTACAGGCTAGAGGACACTTTACCTCTCAGGCTAGAGGACACTTTACCTCTACAGGCCAGAGGACACTTTGCTCTACAGGCTAGAGGACACTTTAGTCCTCTACAGACTAGAGGGCACTTTAGTCCTCTACAGGCTAGAGGACACTTTAGTACTCTACAGGCTATAGGACACTGTACTCTACAGGCTAGAGGGCACTTTAGTCCTCTACAGGCTAGAGGACACTTTAGTCCTCTACAGGCTAGAGGACGCTGTAATCTACAGGCTAGAGGACACTGTAGTCCTTTACAGGCTAGAGGACACTTTATCTCTATAGGCTAGAGGACACTTTACTCTACTGGCTAGAGGACACTTTAGTCCTCTACAGGCTAGAGGACACTTTATCTCTACAGGCTAGAGGACACTTTACTCTACAGGCTAGAGGACACTTTACTCTGCTGGCTAGAGGACACTTTACTCCTCTACAGGCTAGAGGACACTTTATCTCTACAGGCTAGAGGACACTTTACTCTACTGGCTAGAGGACACTTTAGTCCTCTACAGGCTAGAGGACACTTTATCTCTACAGGCTAGAGGACACTTTACTGGCTAGAGGACACTTTACTCTACTGGGTAGAGGACACTTTAGTCCTCTAAACGCTAGAGGACACTTTACAGACGAGAGGACACTTTAGTCCTCTACAGGCTAGAGGACACTTTAGTCCTCTACTGGCTAGAGGACACTTTACTCTACTGGGTAGAGGACACTTTAGTCCTCTAAAGGCTAGAGGACACTTTACAGACGAGAGGACACTTTAGTCCTCTACAGGCTAGAGGGCAATGTATCTCTACAGGCTAGAGGACACTTTACTCTACTGGGTAGAGGACACTTTACAGAACAGAATTCAGTAGAACAGAACTCAGTAGAACTCAGCAGAACAGAACCCAGTAGAGAAGAACTCAGTATAACAGATCCCAGTAGAACAATACTCAGTAGAACAGAACTCAGTAGAGAAGAACACATTATAACAGAACCCAGTAGAACAGTACTAAGAAGAACAGAACCCAGTAGAACAATACTCAGTAGAACAGAACTCAGTAGAACAGAACCCAGTAGAGAGGAACTCAGTATAACAGAACCCAGTAGAACAATACTCAGTAGAACAGAACTCAGGAGAACAGAACCCAGTAGAACAATACTCAGTAGAACAGAACTCAGTAAAGTAGAACTCAGTAGAACAGAACTCAGTAGAGAAGAACTCAGTAGAGAAGAACTCAGTTGAAGAGAACCCAGTAGAACAATACTCAGTAGAACAGAACTCAGTAGAACAGAACCGAGTAAAACAGTACTCAGTAGAACAGAACTCAGAAGAATAGAACTCAGTAGAACTCAGTAGAACAGAACTCAGTAGGACAGAATTCAGTAGAAAAGAACTCAGTAGAACTCAGTAGAACAGAACCCAGCAGAGAAAAGCTCAGTAGAACAGAACTCAGTAGGACAGAATTCAGTAGAACAGAACTCAGTAGAACTCAGTAGAACAGAACCCAGTAGAGAAGAACTCAGTATAACAGAACCCAGTAGAACAATACTCAGTAGAACAGAACTCAGTAGAGAAGAACACATTATAACAGAACCCAGTAGAACAGTAAAGAGAAGAGAGAAAGAGAACCCAGTAGAACAATACTCAGTAGAGCAGAACTCAGGAGAACAGAACCCAGTAGAACAATACTCAGTAGAACAGAACTCAATAAAGTATAACTCAGTAGAACAGAACCCAGTACTCAGTAGAACAGAACTCAGTAGAATAGAACTCAGTAGAACTCAGTAGAACAGAACTCAGTAGGACAGAATTCAGTAGAACAGAACTCAGTAGAACAGAACCCAGCAGAGAAGAACTCAGTAGAACAGAACTCAGTAGGACAGAATTCAGTAGAACAGAACTCAGTAGAACTCAGTAGAACAGAACCCAGTAGAGAAGAACTCAGTAAAGTAGAACTCAGTAGAGAAGAACTCAGTAGAACAGAACCCAGTAGAACAATACTAAGTAGAACAGAACCCAGTAAAACAGTACTCAGTAGAACTCAGTAGGACAGAACTCAGTAGAACAGAACTCAGTAGAACTCAGTAGAATAGAACCCAGTAGAGAAAAACTCAGTATAACAGAACCCAGTAGAACTATTGTTCTACTCTCACAGTAGAACAGAGCTCAATAGAACAGAACCCAGTAGAACAATACTCAGTAGAACAGAGCTCAGTAGTATAGAACCCAGTAGAACAATACTCAGTAGAACAGAACTCAGTAGAGAAGAACTCAGTAGAACAGAACCCAGTAGAACAATACTCAGTAGAACAGAACTCAGTAGAGAAGAACCCAGTAGAACGATACTCAGTAGAACAGAACTCAGTAGAACAGAACTCAGTAGAACTTAGTAGAACAAAACAGAACCAAGTAGAACAGTACTCAGCAGAGTAGAACGCAGTAGAGTAGAACTCAGTAGAACTCAATAGAACACCTGTATGTAGAGACTCCCACACTGTGAACAGATCCACTGCAGCTGCAGGAACAGGAAACACACCACATGACCTTTGACCTGACCCATAATGCATCCCTGCTTCCCGCTCAGTGCCCACACACCCAGATGCATCATGGGAGCAGGAGGAGGCCGCGCAGAGCTGGAAACAGAGAATTATAGATCAATACATCAATCAATAACAACATGAATCAATGTCACTGATCATACAGGAGCGTAGCTGTGGTTACCTGGAACCTCCCAGAGAGACGACAGTGATGGAACTGACAGGTAGGAAACTACAGTACACACCTCCACACCTGAAACACAGGTAGATAACTGTAGTACACACCTGAAACACAGGTAGATACTGTAGTACACACCTGAAACACAGGTAGATACTGTAGTACTGTGTTACTACAGCAGGTTTCCTCATCGTTAACTCACCACACGGTTTGTATTCGACGAATGAACAGATTGTGTCTGTTCATGATTATAAGGTTGAAAGGTCTTTGTCTGCCCCATATGCACACTATTAGTGTGAACGCTGACTCAGCGTTTGTTCACACTAATGAACGCTGACTCAGCTCACTTTTTAAAATATTGAGCTTTTTTAATCCAGTGGAGAAAATCTCCAGATCCTCTCTAACCTGCTCCACTTTGAAGTACTACTGCTTCCACATACTTTCAGCTACAGACACCATTTAACCTTTAAACTGGACACAGGACTTTGAACTATTCAGCTGATTCAGCTCTTTGATATCTTTGACAGTTTTTCCACAGACCCAGTTGAAGTTTCCTGCTGTTTTCAGCCTTTTTCTGGGTTTATAATGGTGTGTATTGACTGATCAGAGCTGAGTGGAGACGAGCTTCAAACCTTCTGATAATGTTCCCGTCAAACTGCTGATCTGCTCCCAGTTTCACTCTTCAGTCCTGATTCCTTCATAGAGATGTTGGACAGCTTGTTCTGGTCTCAGACATGTTTCTCTGGACTCAGTCGGACTCACATTCAGGTCTAGATGCCTGGAAGCGACAGCAGCTCCAGTGTTCGCCCTCATAGACGCCCATTTTCATTCTGGGACTAGTTTCTGGATCAGAGCAGACGGTACCAGTTCTTCAAACTGCTCCCGTGGACACATTTTTGACTCTACATGGACAGTCTTTGCACCAGGTCTTCATCAGAGAGTCCTTCCTGGTCTCCTCAGAAATCTAAGTGATACCTGTTACGGTGTTTCTGTTAGCAGCTCTTGTTCGGTGGCTGTTTCTCTGGTTTACTGACTGGGAAACAGTCTCACTGCAACCATGACTCAGCACTTTCAGACACTAACAGGTGGTTCTGATTGGCTGATTAGACTCTAGACTATTAAAGGCTGATTCTGCCTAAATACATAAAGTTCATCTGTTTGATATTCATATAAAGCGTTTCTTCTTCTTCTTCATTTCACCTTTCAGCATCCACACGTATTTTCAGCAGGAACTGCGTTCTCTCATTCTCCTTATTTCCCTGTGACATCACCACACCTCTGATTGGTCTGGAACCTCTCGGTTCCTTTTCAGCGCCGTTATCAACCAACCAGAGCGCTGAGACAGGCCATGTAGTGCTGAACGGACTGCAGAGATGAGCTGCGACGGCCCACCGTGAATATATTTATACAGTATTTATTATATTTGAACGTCTGAACTCGTTATGTCCTATTTCTGTCCTGCACCTCTAATGAACGGCGCTGGACGGAGACCTGATGCTGCCTCTCTGTAGCTGCTTACCTGGACTCTCTCCTCTGGAAAGCAGACAGCAGCAGGGTGTTCCCAGGCAGGAGGCCCGGTGGGGAGGGGGTGTGGCTGAAGTCCAGGTAAACCTGAAGAGTCCTCCCAGTTTGGTCACCCACTGTGAGTCGCACACCTGAACCAGAGTCACTGGTCCGGTCACTCATACTGGTCCGGTCACTCATACTGGTCCGGTCACACACCTGAGCCTGAAAACACACCAGGTCTGACCTGCACACACACACACACACACACACACACACACACACAAATCAACAGACATGTGTGTAATGAAGCTCCACATTAATAATTAAGATAAGATAAGATAAGATAAGATGAACCTTTATCAATCCCTGGAGGGAAATTCGGTGTCATAGCAGCATCATCAACAATACAGATAAATACAGTCTAGTAAAATTAAAAGAGAAGGTGAAATGAAGGAAATGACAATAAAATCAATCAGTAACAGTAATCAGTAAAGTGCAGCAGGTGGTGAGTATTGTATATGCAGAGCATATATATATATGTAATTATATAATTACATATATATATATGCAGAGCATATATATATATGTAATTATATAATTACATATATATATATGCAGAGCATATATATATATGTAATTATATAATTACATATATATATATAAGCATATATATATATGTAATTATATAATTACATATAATTATATAATTACATATATATATATATATATATGCTCTGCATATATATATATATATATGTAATTATGTAATTATATGTAATTATATACATTTGTAATAAATACGGATGATCAGAGTCACATGGGGGTCAGACCTTGGTTCTGGTTCAGACCTTGGTTCTGGTTCTAGGTCAGACCTTGGTTCTGGTTCTAGGTCAGACCTTGGTTCTGGAGCCTGATGGCCACCAACAGAAAGGACCGACCCAGACGGTTTGTAGTGGGCCGAGGGGGGATCGGTCTCTGGCTGAATGGACTCCTCATCTGGACCAGTTGGTCATAGAGGGGGTGGGAGGGGTTCTCCTCCTGGTCCTCCCCTCTGCCACCACCTCCAGACTGTCCAGCTCACATCCAACCACAGACCCAGCCCTCCTCACCAGTTTGTTCAGTTTGGTGGCTCTGGTGCTGATGCCCCCCCAACATACCACGGCAGAGACCAGGAAGCTGCTACTACAGACTAGTAGAACACCTGAAGAAGGTCTTCAGCCTCCTCAGGAGGAAATTAAGAAAAATGAAATACAACCTGTGACAATCAGAAGATAAAGGTTAAAGGATAAAGGTTCATCTTATCTTAAGAGACCATAAACAGTTTCAGTACCAAGATGGACTCGGTCAGAAACAACCAAGGACCCAATATTTCAATATCAGTGCTGGTAACAGTAATTTGATCCAGTCAAACAATCAATCAGAGATCAATGAGTTTACCTGCAGTCCAAGACTTCAGAGACCGACAGGACTGTGGGCGAGAGAGCCTGACGACACAGAGAGAGAGAGAGAAGTTACTGAACACATTCATGTTTCTTCCTCTGACAGCGTCGGACATATTCTCTGTGTCAGGTTAATAAAAACGACACTGTCAATCGATCAATAGTTAATCACAATCAATCTAAAATGAATCATGTTTCATCTGTTCATCATGAACCGTAAAGGAGATCAGTCCAGGATTTAATCCTCTGATCAGCATCTTAGTGGACTAACATGCTGCTGTATGGAAATGTGTGTATATATTTATCACTCTCGATCAACATCCTGATCGATTGATCGATCGCTGCAGATCTAGATCAACATCCTAATCGATTGCTGCAGCTCCAGATCACCATCCTGATCGACCGCTGCAGATCTAGATGAAATCGGCTTTATTGATTGGTACAGCTACCTGTGTGTGTTTTACCTGTGTGCAGGTGTGCAGCAGCAGTGGGCGTGTCAGAGTGTGGAACCTCCAATCAGATTGGACCTGAAGGGTGGAGTCAGTGTGGCGCTCCACCCCTCTCCGCCCAGAAACTCCACAGCCAATCAAAACACTGGGATCCTGAGGATAGATGCAGTCGGACCAATCAGCTGTCAGAGTACGCAACCTGAATACCAGCATCATCCTCATGATACAGATGAAAACATGGTGGTAGTACATCACGTTAATTCAGTACAGTATACATGTATCTGTCTGTGTACTAGTTGTACTGTATACACACTCTACATCAGAATACAGTATATACAGTATATACAGTATATACGGACACAGTTGAGGAGGAACACTGTCCACCCACACTGATACGAGGAAGAGGTTAACGCTGCACAGCTGGGTACAGATGTTCACAAGGGTGGTGTACCACAATCCATGAGTCTGAGTAATCAGATTACTACTTGGGTAAAACGACAGATCAGTCAATGTGTAGATAGATCTATAAATGTGTAGATAGATCTATAAATGTGTAGATAGATCAGTCAATGTGTAGATAGATCTATAAATGTGTAGATAGATCTATAAATGTGTATATAGATCTATAAATCTGTAGATAGATCAGTCAATGTGTAGATAGATCTATAAATGTGTAGATAGATCTATAAATGTGTAGATAGATCTATAAATGTGTAGATAGATCAGTCAATGTGTAGATAGATCTATAAATGTGTAGATAGATCTATAAATGTGTAGATAGATCTATAAATGTGTATATAGATCTATAAATCTGTAGATAGATCAGTCAATGTGTAGCTAGATCTATAAATGTGTAGATAGATCAGTCAATGTGTAGATAGATCTATAAATGTGTAGATAGATCAGTCAATGTGTAGATAGATCAGTCAATGTGTAGATAGATCTATAAATGTGTAGATAGATCAGTCAATGTCTAGATAGATCTATAAATGTGTAGATAGATCTATAAATGTGTAGATAGATCAGTAAATGTGTAGATAGATCAGTCAATGTGTAGATAGATCTATAAATGTGTTGATAGATCAGTAAATGTGTAGATAGATCAGTCAATGTGTAGATAGATCAGTCAATGTGTAGATAGATCTATAAATGTGTTGATAGATCAGTAAATGTGTAGATAGATCAGTCAATGTGTAGATAGATCTATAAATGTGTAGATAGATCTATAAATGTGTAGATAGATCAGTAAATGTGTTGATAGATCAGTAAATGTGTAGATAGATCAGTAAATGTGTTGATAGATCAGTAAATGTGTAGATAGATCAGTAAATGTGTAGATAGATCAGTAAATGTGTTGATAGATCAGTAAATGTGTAGATAGATCAGTCAATGTGTAGATAGATCAGTCAATGTGTAGATAGATCTATAAATGTGTAGATAGATCAGTAAATGTGTTAATAGATCAGTAAATGTGTAGATAGATCAGTAAATGTGTTGATAGATCAGTAAATGTGTAGATAGATCAGTAAATGTGTAGATAGATCAGTAAATGTGTTGATAGATCAGTAAATGTGTAGATAGATCAGTCAATGTGTAGATAGATCTATAAATGTGTAGATAGATCTATAAATGTGTTGATAGATCAGTAAATGTGTAGATAGATCAGTCAATGTGTAGATAGAGCTATAAATGTGTAGATAGATCAGTAAATGTGTAGATAGATCAGTCAATGTGTAGATAGATCAGTCAATGTGTAGATAGATCAGTAAATGTGTAGATAGATCAGTAAATGTGTAGATAGATCTGTAAATGTGTAGATAGATCTGTAAATGTGTAGATAGATCTGTAAATGTGTAGATAGATCTGTAAATGTGTGGATAGATCAGTAAATGTGTAGATAGATCAGTAAATGTGTAGATAGATCTGTAAATGTGTAGATAGATCTGTAAATGTGTAGATAGATCTGTAAATGTGTAGATAGATCAGTCAATGTGTAGATAGATCTGTAAATGTGTAGATAGATCTGTAAATGTGTAGATAGATCTATAAATGTGTGGATAGATCAGTAAATGTGTAGATAGATCAGTCAATGTGTAGATAGATCTATAAATGTGTAGATAGATCAGTAAATGTGTAGATAGATCAATAAATGTGTAGATAGATCTGTAAATGTGTGGATAGATCAGTAAATGTGTAGATAGATCCGTAAATGTGTATGTTAGGAACCTCAGGTCTTAGTCTGTTCTGTGTTTCTTGTTGCATGCTTTTCAGTTGAGCACTTCCTGTTTTATTTTGGCATGTTAACCTCTCTTCTCATTTCAGTGTACATCACTTCCCCTCCTGCATGCTTCCCGCCACTACGTTTGAGCACCGCCTTCTGACCTAGATTCTCACCATTCACCTGCGTCTCAGCGTCTTCCCCCCGCCCTGATTGTGTCCACCTGTGTATAGTCAATCACTCATTCACAAGTATATAATGTGTCTTCCCCTTCCCCTCGTTGACAGATCGTCTTGTGCATTTTCGTCAAGAGTTCCAGCGTTATTCCCAGTGAGTTGTTACCTTCTAGTGTTTTTGATCTCTGCCTGTTTAACCGACCTAGCCCCTAGTCTGCCGTTTTGGATGTGTTTGCCTTATTGCTTGATTCCTGTGTACCGAACCACTGACTGTAATAAAGACGCCGATTATTGCCTACGACCTGTCGCCTCTGTGTTTGCTCTGGAGTCCTCTGAAGCCGTTGATCTGATCCCTAACAGTACGATCTGGCCAGAAATGGACTCCGCGAACACAGATCAGGTCCAGACCACTATCCTAGCTCAAGGAAAGCGGATACACCAGCATGAGGAGCAGCTCACCGCCGTGTGTAACGGGGTGAAGGAGTTGACGGGGCAGCAAGAGACTTTTCGTGTCACAATTGGTGAGCAAGTAGATCGATTGGGTACACAGATGCAAGCGTTAATAAACCTGTTGGACACTCACCAGACTCCCGGCGCTACGGCGGGCGCTTCACCTCCTCCACCACCGGGCTATTCTGTTTCCGAGCCAGTTTCACTCTCCTCACCTGGCTAAACCTGAGAAATTCTCCGGAGATTCTGAAAACTGCAGATCGTTCCTGGTCCAATGTGGTCTCCATTTCGAGCTGCAAGCCGCTCATTTCCCCTCCGAGCGTGCTAAAGTGGCTTTCGTGATTACACATCTCACCGGCAGAGCGGAAGCGTGGGCTACGGCCGAATGGGCGAGAAACTCTCCGGTAAATTTTCTCTCTCTCATTATTTACTGAGACTTTGTCTAAAATATTTGACCACTCTACACCAGGCAGAGTAGCGGCTCGAGCGCTCGTTGGGCTCCGCCAAGGGAAACGCCGGGTCGCGGATTACACAATCGAGTTCCGCACCCTGGCCGTGGATAGCGGCTGGAACGACGGCTCCCTCCTTGACACGAACTTTCCGATCCCGTTAAGGATCAATTGGTTCTGTTGGATCTCCCCGCCGACCCCGACTCCGTCATCGCTCTCGCCATACGGATCGATAACCGGCTCTGGGAGAGAGAGAGAGAGAAGGAAGAAGAGAAGAGAACCCCTGCACTCCCGCCTCCAGTCCAGGCGCGGCAATACCGTTCCCAGCGCGCTCCGTGGCATCATGCATCCCCGCTGTCCGCAGAGAGCTCCACGACTTCCCCTGGCGCACCAACGGAGCCGATGCAGCTAGGAAGGACACGCCTCTCCCCGGAAGAGCGTCAGCGCCGCATCAAGGAGGGCAGATGCATCTACTGCGCGCAACTGGGGCACTTCATCATGACATGTCCTTTAAAAGAAAAAGGCTCACCAGTGAACGAGAGGGCGCTGGTGAGCCCAACCTCTTCCCTCTATAAATCCTCTCGTCCTCTAACGAAGGTACAGCTTGCTCTTTCTGACAGGTCGCTGCCTCTTTCCGTGCTGGTGGACTCTGGAGCAGATGAAAGTTTCATGGACCAACGCCTGGTGGAGGAACTAGGCATTGAGACAGCACCATTGGAGGAACCCTTAGAAGCAAGTGCACTGGATGGGAGACTTCTTTGTCGGGTAACTCACCGAACCTGTCCGGTAACTCTCATCAGCGCAAATGATCATGTTGAAACCATATGCTTTCATGTTTTTGAATCTGCTGCACAACCTGTAATTCTTGGCCTTCCATGGCTGAAAAAACATAAGCCACAAATTGACTGGATTACTGGGGAGGTGATGAGCTGGGGGGTTGATTGTCATCTAACCTGTCATCCTCCTATTCCCTCTCCTGAGCCAGCCATTCCTCCCAGTGCCCCCTGGTGGCGACCCCTGGAATTGCTCCCCGAGTTGGAAATGGTGTAAATGCAGCGGAGTTAAAGGGAGTCCCACACCAGTACCATGACCTAAGTGAGGTATTCAATAAATTTCGAGCCACCTCACTCCCTCCTCACAGGTCTTACGACTGTTGCATAGACCTCCTCCCTGGCACAACCCCTCCCAAGGGACGCCTGTATTCTCTCTCCGGCCCTGAGGAGGAGGCCATGAGAGAATACATCGAGACCTCCCTAGAGGCTGGAATCATTCGACCCTCCTCGTCACCAGCCGGCGCGGGATTTTTCTTCGTTGAGAAGAAGGACCACTCCCTCCGGCCCTGCATTGATTATCGAGGACTCAATGACATAACTGTCAAAAACAGGTACCCCCTCCCTCTGATGTCAACTGCTTTTGAACATTTAAAAGGGTGTAAAGTGTTTTCTAAACTAGACCTCAGAAATGCCTACCATTTGGTCAGAATAAGGGAGGGGGACGAATGGAAAACGGCCTTCAACACCCCTACTGGACATTACGAGTATCTTGTCATGCCCTTTGGTTTAACTAACGCACCTGCTGTGTTTCAGGCCCTGGTGAACGACATACTAAGAGACATGTTAAACAAATTTGTCTTTGTGTATCTGGACGACATCCTCATTTTTTTGCCAGACGAGCAATCCCACGTTCAGCATGTAAGACAGGTTCTCCAGAAATTACTGGAGAACCAATTATATGTCAAGGCGGAGAAATGTCTATTTCATGCTTCCACGCTGTCTTTCCTTCGTTTTGTCGTTAGCCCTGATAACATTCAGATGGACCCAGCAAAGGTTAGTGCAGTAGCTAATTGGCCGACGCCCACTAATCGCAAGATGGTCCAGAAATTTCTCGGCTTCGCCAATTTCTATAGACGATTTATAAGAAACTTCAGCTCGATTGCCGCTCCCTTGCATGCCCTCACTTCACCTCAAACCAGGTTCTGTTGGTCCCAGGAGGCAGAGGGGGCTTTCAAGAAGTTAAAGGAGAGTTTCTGCTCCGCGCCCATCCTCTGCGTTCCGGAGCTGGACCGACAATTCATTGTCGAGGTGGACGCTTCTGATACTGGCCTAGGAGCCGTAATTTCCCAGCGTTCTCCCATCGATAACAAGCTCCACCCTTGCGCGTTTCTCTCCCGCAAATTGACCAGCGCGGAGAGAAATTACGATATAGGCAACAGAGAAGTCTTAGCTGTTAAAGTAGCTCTTGAAGAGTGGAGACATTGGTTGGAGGGGGAGGAGACGCCGTTTGTGGTCTGGACAGACCACAAAAACCTTGAATACATCCGTTCAGCTAAAAGGTTAAATTCTAGACAGGCTCGGTGGGCCCTGTTTTTCAACAGGTTCAATTTCACGCTTTCGTACCGCCCAGGTTCAAAGAATGGCAAGCCTGATGCGCTATCCAGACTATATGATTCAGAGAACATTTCAAAAACTCCTAAAACTATTCTACCTCCCGCCTGTGTCATTGGGGCCATCACCTGGGACATTGAAGCAAAAGTTAAAGATGCTTTGTCTAATGTGGTGATCCCTGAGGGGGTCCCACCTAACCGCCTGTTTGTCCCTGTCTCTGTCCACCCTCAGGTTATTCATTGGGCCCACACCTCGAGGGTCGCCTGTCATCCCAGCGCCAGAAGGACGCTGTTTTTAATTAAGCAGCGCTTCTGGTGGCCGGCGATGGACAAGGCAGTTAAAGAATACGTGTCTGCGTGTCCTGTCTGCGCCAGGGGGAAAACCTCCCATCAGCCCCCTTCAGGTCTGCTCCAGCCCCTGCCAGTACCGCATCGCCCCTGGTCTGACATCTCTTTAGATTTTGTGACCGGTCTTCCCATGTCAGAAGGTAACACTACTGTGTTAACTGTTGTTGATAGATTTTCAAAAATGGTACATTTCATTGCTTTACCCAAGTTGCCCTCCGCCAAAGAGACGGCGGAGGTAATGTTATCTCATGTCTTTCGTATACATGGGTTTCCCAGCGATGTGGTGTCAGACCGGGGCCCCAATTTGTCTCCCAGTTCTGGCAGGAATTCTGTGGTCTGTTGGGGGCAACCGTGAGCCTCTCCTCTGGTCATCATCCCGAGTCCAATGGCCAGACGGAGAGGCTCAATCAGGAGTTGGAGACCGGACTCAGATGCCTAGTGGGTCAGAATCCCTCCTCATGGAGCAAACATTTAATGTGGATTGAATATGCACATAACACTCTGCCCTGCTCTGCGTCCGGTCTCTCTCCTTTCCAGTGCGCCTACGGCTACCAGCCACCGCTGTTTCCAGAGGTTGAGAAGGAGTCTGCTGTGCCCTCTGCCCAGGCCTTGGTGCGTCGGTGCCATAAGATTTGGAAGGGCGCGCGACAGATGCTGCTGAGGAGTTCCGGCAGCAGCAAGAGAGCAGCAGACCGACGGCGCATCCCGGCACCAGCGTACCGGCCGGGACAGAGGGTATGGCTCTCCACAAAAGACTTGCCCCTTAGAGTCGAGTCCAGAAAACTAGCTCCCCGTTTCATTGGCCCATTCCCAATTTCTAAAGTAATCAATCCCGTGGCTGTTCGATTCCAGTTACCTCGTTCTATGAAGATTCATCCCACGTTCCATGTTGGCAGAATAAAACCTGTAAAAGACAGCCCTCTGGTCCCTGCCTCTAAGCCCCCGCCACCCCCCCGGATGATTGACGGTGGTCCTGTTTACACAGTTAAGAAACTGTTAGCTGTTAGAAGGCGGGGGCGAGGAAGACAATATTTAGTCGATTGGGAGGGGTACGGACCAGAGGAGCGCTCGTGGGTTTCCACAAAAAATATCATGGACCCCAAGTTAATCAGAGAGTTTCATAGAAGCCATCCTGACCAGCCTGGGACGTCAGGTGCCGTCCCTAGAGGGGGGGGGTACTGTTAGGAACTTCAGGTCCTAGTCTGTTCTGTGTTTCTTGTTGCATGCTTTTCAGTTGAGCACTTCCTGTTTTATTTTGGCATGTTAACCTCTCTTCTCATTTCAGTGTACATCACTTCCCCTCCTGCATGCTTCCCGCCACTACGTTTGAGCACCGCCTTCTGACCTAGATTCTCACCATTCACCTGCGTCTCAGCGTCTTCCCCCCGCCCTGATTGTGTCCACCTGTGTATAGTCAATCACTCATTCACAAGTATATAATGTGTCTTCCTCTTCCCCTCGTTGACAGATCCTCTTGTGCGTTTTCGTCAAGAGTTCCAGCGTTATTCCCAGTGAGTTGTTACCTTCCAGTGTTTTGATCTCTGCCTGTTTAACCGACCTAGCCCCTAGTCTGCCGTTTTGGATGTGTTTGCCTTATTGCTTGATTCCTGTGTACCGAACCACTGACTGTAATAAAGACGCCGATTATTGCCTACGACCTGTCGCCTCTGTGTTTGCTCTGGAGTCCTCTGAAGCCGTTGATCTGATCCCTGACAGTGTAGATAGATCTATAAATGTGTAGATAGATCTATAAATGTGTAGATAGATCAGTAAATGTGTAGATAGATCTGTAAATGTGTAGATAGATCAGTAAATGTGTAGACGGGTCTGTAAATGTGTAGACGGGTCTGTAAACGTGTAGACGGGTCTGTAAACGTGTAGACGGGTCTGTAAACGTGTAGATAGATCAGTAAACGTGTAGATAGATCAGTAAACGTGTAGATAGATCGGTAAACGTGTAGATAGATCGGTAAACGTGTAGATAGATCGGTAAACGTGTAGATAGATCGGTCAATGTGTAGATAGATCGGTCAATGTGTAGATAGATCGGTAAATGTGTAGATAGATCGGTAAATGTGTAGCTACATCGGTAAATGTGTAGCTACATCGGTAAATGTGTAGATAGATCTGTAAATGTGTAGCTAGATCTATAAATGTGTAGCTAGATCGGTAAACGTGTAGATAGATCGGTCAATGTGTAGATAGATCGGTCAATGTGTAGATAGATCGGTAAATGTGTAGATAGATCGGTAAATGTGTAGCTACATCGGTAAATGTGTAGCTACATCGGTAAATGTGTAGATAGATCAGTAAATGTGTAGCTAGATCTATAAATGTGTAGCTAGATCTATATATGTGTAGATAGATCTGTAAATGTGTAGATAGATCAGTAAATGTGTAGATAGATCAGTAAATGTGTAGATAGATCTATAAATGTGTAGATAGATCAGTAAATGTGTAGATAGATCAGTAAATGTGCACATATATAGATCAGTAAATGTGTAGATAGATCTATAAATGTGTAGATAGGTCAGTAAATGTGTAGATAGATCAGTAAATGTGTAGATAGATCAGTACATGTGTAGATAGATCTGTAAATGTGTAGCTAGATCTATAAATGTGTAGCTAGATCAGTAAATGTGTAGCTACATCGGTAAATGTGTAGATAGATCTATAAATGTGTAGATAGATCAGTAAATGTGTAGATAGATCAATAAATGTGTAAATAGATCTATAAATGTGCAGATAGATCAGTAAATGTGTAGATAGATCTATAAATGTGTAGATAGATCTATAAATGTGTAGATAGATCAGTAAATGTGTAAATAGATCTATAAATGTGCAGATAGATCAGTAAATGTGTAAATAGATCTATAAATGTGTAGATAGATCTATAAATGTGTAGATAGATCAGTAAATGTGTAGATAGATCAATAAATGTGTAGATAGATCTATAAATGTGTAGATAGATCTATAAATGTGTAGATAGATCAGTAAATGTGTAGATAGATCTATAAATGTGTAGATAGATCAATAAATGTGTAGATAGATCTATAAATGTGTAGATAGATCTATAAATGTGTAGATAGATCTATAAATGTGGAGATAGATCAGTAAATGTGTAGATAGATCAATAAATGTGTAAATAGATCTATAAATGTGCAGATAGATCAGTAAATGTGTAGATAGATCTATAAATGTGTAGATAGATCAGTAAATGTGTAGATAGATCAGTAAATGTGTAGATAGATCTATAAATGTGTAGATAGATCAGTAAATGTGTAAATAGATCTATAAATGTGCAGATAGATCAGTAAATGTGTAGATAGATCTATAAATGTGTAGATAGATCAGTAAATGTGCAGATAGATCAGTAAATGTGTAGATAGATCTATAAATGTGTAGATAGATCAGTAAATGTGTAAATAGATCTATAAATGTGCAGATAGATCTATAAATGTGCAGATAGCTCTATAAATGTGCAGATAGATCAGTAAATGTGTAGATAGATCAGTAAATGTGTAGATACATCTATAAATGTGTAAATAGATCTATAAATGTGCAGATAGATCAGTAAATGTGTAGATAGATCAATAAATGTGTAAATAGATCTATAAATGTGCAGATAGATCAGTAAATGTGTAGATAGATCTATAAATATGTAGATAGATCTATAAATGTGTAGATAGATCAGTAAATGTGTAAATAGATCTATAAATGTGCAGATAGATCTATAAATGTGCAGATAGATCAGTAAATGTGTAGATAGATCAGTAAATGTGTAGATACATCTATAAATGTGTAGATTGATCAGTATCAGTATCAGGTGTATTTACCTGTGTGTTGGCAGCAGTGAGTCTATAGAAGCAGCCAGGATGGAGGACAGGAAACCAGCGAGCTGACACACCTGAGAGCACCAGGACCACCTGGATACAGACAGACAGGTAACACACTGAACACAGTTGCATTATGGGAAGTACCAGGTGTCTCACCGTGTCCTCCCTCTTTGTCTCCATCTCTCTCTCTGTCATTGGTGCATTCTTCGGGTCCCGCCTCCAGCTGACAACTGGACCAATCACAGCAGCTCTAATAGAGAAGCACAGTGTCAGCCCTGCCTCCTCCCCATTAAGCTCCACCCCCATGTTCCTCCAGGCCACGCCCTCCTTCTGCTCCACCCTGATCACCATGGAGACACAGGGCCGGGAGCCGTGGCCCATTGGGCCGGTTGTCACGGTAACAGGTAGGGAGGCTCCTCTTCTTCTCTTCCTCTCTGCAGTTTGACCTCCCTCCATCTCCTCCTCTTCTTCTACTGTCTGCTTCCTCCCTGCTTCCTCCCCACCTCCTGACTCCTCCCCCTTGTGTTGTAGGTATGTAACCATGGCAACAGACGGACTCAGGATGTGGAGGTGGTCCAAAGAAAACTGCAGGTACACTCTGTCACACACACACATTAATATTAATATTTATGCTTTGTGTGTGTGTGTGTGTGTGTGTGTGTGTGTGTGTGTGTGTGTGTGTGTACCTGCAGTGTTTGTGTGTGATGTACTGGTCCTGGTCCAGGTGTTGGTAGGAGGGGAAATCTGATTGGAGGAATCTCTCCGTTACCATGGTGAACTTCTGGACACACACCAGACAACCTACAACACACACACGTGTTTAATCTGCAGTCTTCAGGCTGTGAGGTGACCTTTGACCTCTGTGTTGTACCTATCCAGGCAGTGTTGAAGACCGCCCTTTGACCTCCCTCTTCTTCCTTGCTGGTTTCCGTGACGACGCAGGCCACTGCTCCCGTCCTGTCTCTGAGCTGCAGAGTGTGCTGAGACGTCTGTGACGGTAGGTCCAAGACGCCGACCAGCAGAAGGGGGCGTGGCCTGTCCCACAGCACGCACATCGAGTTAAATATATGTACAGATATACTGCATGTAGTTTATATGAAACATGGTTTCAGATTACCTGTGTCTGTCTCCAGTCTGCTGGTTGTCCTGGGGGTCAGAGGTCAGAGTCTTGTAGGACCACGACAGTGCTGTGTTAATCTCAGATCTCGTCATCCAAGATCCACCAGAAGGCAGCAGAGACCTCAGAGAGACTGAAGACCAGGACCCAGACTGGAGGGACTGAGTGAGCTCTGAGACACTGATGTAATGATGGACTGCAGCATCAACACTGTACTGGAGAAACACTGTAGAGTCACCACTGTCCAATAGAGACACTGTAGAGTCACCACTGTCCTATAGAAACACTGTAGAGTCACCACTGTCCAATAGAGACACTGTAGAGTCACTACTGTCCAATAGAGACACTGTAGAGTCACCACTGTCCAATAGAGACACTGTAGAGTCACTACTGTCCAACAGAGTCACCGCTGTCTAATAGAGACATTGTAGAGTCACCGCTGTCTAATAGAGACACTGTAGAGTCACCGCTGTCCAATAGAGACACTGTAGAGTCACCGCTGTCCAATAGAGACAGTGTAGAGTCACCGCTGTCCTATAGAGACACTGTAGAGTCACCGCTGTCCAATAGAGACATTGTAGAGTCACCGCTGTCTAATAGAGACACTGTAGAGTCACCGCTGTCCAATAGAGACACTGTAGAGTCACCGCTGTCCAATAGAGACAGTGTAGAGTCACCGCTGTCCTATAGAGACACTGTAGAGTCACCACTGTCCAATAGAAACAGTGTAGAGTCACCACTGTCCTATAGAGACAGTGTAGAGTCACCGCTGTCCAATAGAGACTATAGAGTCACCACTGTCCAATCGAGACACTGTAGAGTCACCGCTGTCCAATCGAGACACTGTAGAGTCACCGCTGTCCAATAGAGACACTGTAGAGTCACCGCTGTCCAATAGAGACACTGTAGAGTCACCGCTGTCCAATAGAGACACTGTAGAGTCACTACTGTACAACAGAGACAAAGGACAGAGGACAAACCTGTGTCAGACCACAGGTGTGAGGTTCGTCCAACATCTCTGAGTAAATGTCCCTCCTTTGTCCTTGTCTTCCTTGTCTCCAAACAAAATCCATCAGCTTCCAGGACAACAGACAGACACACTGCTGCTGCAACATACTGGGAACCAGACTGGAGACAGACAGACAGAGAGAGAGACAGAGAGAGAGACAGACAGGTAGACAGAGAGAGACAGACAGACAGAGAGAGAGACAGACAGACAGGTAGACAGACACAGAGAGAGAGTGAGACAGGTTTGTGGTGCTTTCGTTGATGCCATCATTTACCTGTCCAGGTGTATGTTCTACCTGTGAGACAGCTGAGAGCTCAGGTGACAGGTCCACAGGTACTGGGACACGTCCATGTTTTTCTCCAGCAGTAACCGTAGCAACACTCCGTCACCGGGACACCTGAAGTCAGGTGATGACCCCCCCACCCTGCTGAAGGTCATGACCCTAAGGCTGGAGCGAAGGCAGGTGCAAAGCATGCTGGGAGGAAAGTCAGGACAGGGCCGGTAAAGGAAGTGGACGTGATGGAGCTAAGATAAGATAAGATAAGATATTCCTTTATTAGTCCCACAGTAGAGAAATTCATGTTACAGCAGAAAAGTGGATAGTGCAATAAACAAGAAGCATAGATTTTAAAAGAGTATTAATACAAATAAAATAATATATACATAGTAGAAAAGTAAAGCTAAAATATGTCCAGCATATCAATAAATAATTGTCCAGTTACTATAATTGAACAGATGATATAATTGCACATATGTGTTGTTATTGCACTTTGTGTCCGGTCAGTTTGTTGTGAATGTGTATGTGGTCTACTGGGAGCAGTGCTGGTTGTGAATGTGTATGTGGTCTACTGGGAGCAGTGCTGGTTGTGAATGTGAATGTGGTCTACTGGGAGCAGTGCTGGTTGTGAATGTGTATGTGGTTTACTGGGAGCAGTGCTGGCTGTGAATGTGTATGTGGTCTACTGGGAGCAGTGCTGGTTGTGAATGTGTATGTGGTCTACTGGGAGCAGTGCTGGTTGTGAATGTGTATGTGGTCTACTGGGAGCAGTGCTGGTTGTGAATGTGTATGTGGTCTACTGGGAGCAGTGCTGGTTGTGAATGTGTATGTGGTCTACTGGGAGCAGTGCTGGTTGTGAACGTGTATGTGGTCTACTGGGAGCAATGCTGGTTGTGGATGTGTATGTGGTCTACTGGGAGCAGTGCTGGTTGTGGATGTGTATGTGGTCTACTGGGAGCAGTGCTGGTTGTGAATGTGTATGTGGTCTACTGGGAGCAGTGCTGGTTGTGAATGTGTATGTGGTCTACTGGGAGCAGTGCTGGTTGTGGATGTGTATGTGGTCTACTGGGAGCAGTGCTGGTTGTGAATGTGTATGTGGTCTACTGGGAGCAGTGCTGGTTATGAATGTGTATGTGGTCCACTGCTGAGGTGCCCCTGAGCAAGGCACCAAACCCCCAACTGCTCTGGGCGCTTGTGAGGAGCAGCCCCCTCACTCTGACATCTCTCCATTGACGCATGAAAATGTACTGTGTGAAATTAACAACAGAGTGTAAAACTGAATTTCCCTACGGGGATTAATAAAGGTTCATCTTATCTTATCTTATCTTAAGTGTAGGCTGGATGGTGTTGAAAGCACTGGAGAAATCAAAGAACATGATCCTCACAGTGCTCCCAGGTTTCTCCAGGTGAGACAGAGCTCGGTCCAACAGGAAGATGACGGCATCATCCACCCCAATGCCAGGTTGATAGGCAAACTGTAGTGGGTCCATGGATGGACTCACCACAGGGCGGAGATGTTGGAGGACCAGGCGCTCCAGGGCCTTCATCAGGTGGGCTGTTAATGCCACCGGCCTGAAGCTGCTGGGGTCCTTGGGGTGTGGGGTCTTGGGCACAGGTACCACGCAGGATGTCTTCCATAGTTGTGGTACCTTCCTCAGCCTCAGGCTCAGGTTGAATAGATGTCCTAAAGTCCCACACAGCTGGTCTGCGCAGGACTTCAGGAGCCTGGAGCTGATGCCATCTGGACCCGTTGTGACGACATCTGCCTGTTTTTAAGTTATGTATTGTATTGTCTTTTTCTCATGTTCATTTCATTATTGTCCATTTCCTGTTTTATTTTGATATTACTAACCTCCCTCTCATTTCAGATCACTGCACTTCCTGCCCTCATGTGTTCCACGCCCCTTGACCTACTTTCCTGCTCTGCACGGGTGTTCTGAGTTGTCTGGTCCCGCCCCTGATTGTGTCCACCTGTGAAGCGTTCAATCACTCCTCTTGTATATAATGTGTCTGCTCCCTTCCTCATGTTGCCAGATTGTATTTGAGCCTAATGGTGAAAGTCAGTCCCGCGTTCTCTCCTCGTGCTTGCCTCTTCGTGTTTTTTGACCCTTTGCCTGTCTTAGACCCTGCCTCTCGCTTAGCGTTTATTGGATTTGTTTGTATCGTGGACTGCTTATCTGTGTACCGAACCATTTGTATTAAACCTGTTTTTGACCTTCCCTCAAGTCGTGCGTTTGAGTCCTGTTACATACTGACCTGGGTGTTACACCCGTAGCCTTCCTCACATTCATCTTCTTGAACTGGTTCTTCACCTGAAGGGTTGTGAAGGACAAACTGGAGCAGGGGCCTGTGTGTCAGAGGCAGTGGAGGGTGGTGGGGGGGCAGAGCTGAGTAGTGGAGCAGGGGGGTTGTCTGAGGGACGGGTCTGCTGGGGGTAGAGCTGGAGCCGTAGGTAGAGCTGTAGGTGTCGATGGAGGTGTTGGTGTCAGTGGGGGGGCTGGTGTTGAGCTGAAGGTGGTGAAGGAGGAGGAGGGGGGACAATGTCTTGAAGTGGCAGATGAAGGGGGCTGCAGCAGGGTGGACTGGGCCAGGGGAGGGGCAGGTGACTCATGTAGACTGTGATTCAAACCTGTACCGTGACTCACCTTTACTGAGTCACACTTTTACTGTGACTCACCTGTACTATGATACTGTGACTCACCTGTACTATGATTCACACTTTTACTGTAACTCACCTGTACTATGATACTGTGACTCACCTGTACTATGATTCACACTTTTACTGTGACTCACCTGTACTATGATTCACACTTTTACTGTGACTCACCTGTACTATGATTTATGCCTCTACTGTGGTTCACACTTTTACTGTTTCATACCTGTACTGTGACTCACCTTTTCTGTTATTCACACCTGTACTGTGACTCACCTTTAATGTGATTCACCTTTATTCTGGTTCACACCTTTTCTGTGATTCACATCTGTACCGTGACTCACCTCCACAGAGTCTCCTGCTCTCAGCTTCCTCCTCAGCGTCGGCTGATAGGCCAGGCACAGCCCCACTTTCCCGTCCATCAGATACAGCCCCGCCCCCTCACTGACCACCTCAGTCACAGTGCCCTATCAAAGGAGAGGGGCGGGGCTTACCACACAGGTAACATCAACAGGTAACACATTCTCATCAGTCTGTGTTTTACCTGGTAACTGATGACTCTGGACGTTTTGATCCTGACAGCTGATTGGACCACGTCTCTCTCGGGCTCCGCCTCCTCACCGTCGCCGTCATCAACGTGTGACATCATCAGCGAAGGTGAGTCGGTGTGTGTGTAGTCGGTGTGTAGTTCAGACTGGTCGGTCACACACAGGATGTTGTTTCCTCTCCAGCCTCGTAGGACGCACACACGCAACGCCGTCACACACACTCTGTGACCTACACACACACACTGAGTCCACCACAGTCTGCTGCTGTCCTGAGAGACAGACAGGTAGTATGTGATGTAAGCATGGTATTGTGCGTCTAACTTCACAGGAAGTGACATCACACACCTTGACAAGGACAGGTAGAGTCTGAGAGCCGTCTGTCAGCAACAAGCAGAAGAAGGATGTTCCTGCCACGACGAGCTGAGGGCACACTGAACCCACCTGACCACAAACTGAGACACGCTGTCCACGAGTCCTGAGAGACAGACAGGTAGAGAGAGAAAGACAGGTAGAGAGAGAGAGGGAGAGAGGTAGAGAGAGAGACAGGTAGCAAGAGAGAGACAGATAGAGAGAGAGACAGGCAGAGAGAGAGAAAAAGGTAGAGAGAGAGAAAGAGACAGGAAGAGAGAGAGAGACAGGTAGAGAGAGAGAGAGAGAGACAAGTAGAGAGAGAGAGACAGGAAGAGAAAGAGAGGGAGACAGGTAAAGAGACAGAGAGACAGGTAGAGAGAGAGACAGGAAGAGAGAGATGGACACAGGTAGAGAGACAGGTAGAAAGAGAGACAGATATAGAGAGAGACAGGCAGGTAGAGAGAAAGAGAGAGAGACAGGTAGAAAGACAGACAGTCACAGTGTCTCTCTGATGCTTTGTTATCTTTCGTCGTCATGACGACAGTCCAACCTCAGAGGTCACCTGTGACTCACCTGTTGTTCAGTAAACCTGCAGCCTCTGTGACTCCGACTGTTCTGCTAAACCCCGCCCCTCCTCCAGGATCAATAGCCAATCCCTGCTCAGGAACGGGCCCCAGCAGAACAGGAGAACCAATCAGCTCCACATAGCCTCTGGCCTGGTCCTGCTGCTGCCCCAATGTATTGTTGGGGATGTAGTTCCAGTGAGGGAGGAAGACAGGACGATTTAGCCACAGAGGAGAGGGAGACAGGCACTGGAGAGAGAGACAAACAGATGAGTCCACAGACAGATGAGTCCACTGACAGGTGAGTCCACGGACAGGTGAGTCCACAGACAAATGAGTCCACAGACAGGTGAGTCCACAGACAGATGAGTCCACAGACAGGTGAGTCCACAGACAGGTGAGTCCACAGACAGGTGAGTCCACAGACAAATGAGTCCACAGACGGTGAGTCCAAAGACAAATGAGTCCAAAGACAAATGAGTCCACAGACCGGTGAGAACACAGACAGGTGAGTCCACAGACAATGAGTCCACAGACAGGTGAGTCCACAGACCGGTGAGTCCACAGACAGGTGAGTCCACAGACAGATGAGTCCACAGACAGGTGAGTCCACAGACAGGTGAGTCCACAGACAAATGAGTCCACAGACAGGTGAGTCCACAAACAAATGAGTCCACAGACCGGTGAGAACACAGACAGGTGAGTCCGCAGACAGGTGAGTCCACAGACAGATGTGTCAACAGACAGGTGAGTCCACAGACAAATGAGTCCACAGACAGATGTGTCCACAGACAGATGTGTCCACAGACAGGTGAAACAGACTTGAGGCATCCCGCAGACTCACCTCACACCTGACGCTGCCGCTGGCGTCCGTCAGCCTCCAGTCTCCACCACGCCCCTCCGTCAGACAGCCAATCAGTAGCAGGTTGACCCTCGGCAGAGCCCAGTGACCCGGCAGAGAAAGCTCCGCCTCCTTAGCCCACGCTCGCTGCTGATTGGTGCTCCAGGACAGGTTACTGACACAGGCCAGGTGCTGCCGGGACAGCAGCTCCGAGACCGACACCGGCCTGGTGACAGGTCAGGAGAGATCAGAGGTCAACACACAACGGTAGGCATTACAGAATATCACAAATACATACAAATATACAGTATATACAGTATCTGTCTGAGTACACAAAATACACAATACAATAAATATATATAAATATGAGTACAGGAAGTAAACACAAACAGTGTTTTGTGCGATTTTATTGCATTTTAACAACTGCTGTATGAATCACATTACTACTAGTACTACTACTACTACTACTAGCATTAATACTACTACTACTAGTACTACTGCTACTACAAGTAATAGTACTACTACTTTTACTAGTACTACTACTCTTATTACTGGTGCTACTACTAGTACTACTGCTACTACAAGTAATAGTACTACTACTTATACTAGTACTACTACTCTTATTACTGGTGCTTCTACTAGTACTACTAATACTACTACTATTGCTAATAACAATAATAATGATGATGACTATTAATAATTAAAATACAGCCAATAATAAAGGTGATCATGTCGGTCGTACCTGTAGCTGACAGGTAAGGTGTGTGTGACCGCCATGTTCTCCTGTATCCTCTTCACCACACACACACTCAGTTGATCAGCACACACACCTGGAACACAACAGACTGGTGATGACCTCTGACCTCTGACCCTCTACCCCCTGACCCCTGACCCTCTGACCTCTACCCTCTGACCCCTACCACCTGACCTCTGACCCTCTGACCCCTACCACCTGACCTCTGACCCTCTACCCTTTGACCCTCTACCCTCTGACGCTCTACCCTCTGACCCTCTACCCTCTGACCCTCTACCCCCTGACCTCTGACCCTCTGACCTCTACCCTCTGACCCCTACCACCTGACCTCTGACCCTCTGACCCCTACCACCTGACCTCTGACACTCTACCCTCTGACGCTCTACCCTCTGATGCTCTACCCTCTGACCCTCTACCCTTTGACCCTCTACCCTCTGACGCTCTACCCTCTGACCCTCTACCCTTTGACCTCTGACCCTCTACCCTTTGACCTCTACCCAGTGACCCTCTACCCTTTGACCTCTACCCTCTGACCCTCTACCCTTTGACCTCTACCCATTGACCCTCTACCCTTTGACCTCTACCCTCTGACCCTCTACCCTTTGACCTCTACCCTCTGACCCTCTACCCTTTGACCTCTACCCTCTGACCCTCTACCCTTTGACCTCTACCCTCTGACCCTCTACCCTTTGACCTCTACCCAGTGACCCTCTACCCTTTGACCTCTACCCTCTGACCCTCTACCCTTTGACCTCTACCCTCTGACCCTCTACCCTTTGACCTCTACCCAGTGACCCTCTACCCTTTGACCTCTACCCTCTGACCCTCTACCCTTTGACCTCTACCCTTTGACCTCTACCCTCTGACCCTCTACCCTTTGACCTCTACCCTCTGACCCTCTACCCTTTGACCTCTACCCATTGACCCTCTGACCCTCTGACCTCTGACCCCTGACTATGGAACACAGTGGCTGCTTTCAAAGAGTGAAAAGATGGCGTCCTGAGTTCTTCTCCTTGACCTGGATGGAAAACGTCATGAGGTCACAGTAAAGGTGTGAAGAAGAACTGAGACGGATGGAGGAAAAGACCTCTGAGGTGGTTTATTCACTATAGGCTCCATGATGGATAATCTAATACTAGAAATTACATTTCCTGCTGAAAATGCGTGTGGATGCTGACAGCTGAAATGAATTGCAAAGCATTGCTGAAACTGCAGAAATGTGAAATGACTCTCCTGAAAATGTTAAAGGTCAAGTCCATTTCACTGCACCACTGAAACACCTTGAAGCTGAAATGTAAAACTGGCAGAGTTGGAAGCTAAACACCATCTAAATCTAAAGAAGCTCAGAGCTGAAATATAACGCTGAACAAGCTGGAAGCTAAACTGTGATACTGCAGAAGTGGTAAACTTGAATTTTCCTGTATCAGACAGATGAACTGAATTGTTAAACACTGACAGAGAGAGAGAGAGAGAGAGAGAGAGAGAGAGAGAGCAGTCATATTTGGGCAGAATCAACCTTTAAAACTACAAGTCGTTAAACTGGGTGATGACCCCTCCTCCCTGCACTAGCTCTCCTTTCCCTTGCTGCTGCTCCTCTCTGTGGAGGAAGGAGGTTGGTCAGTGTGGTGAGCCTCACCTGGCCCAGGTGGTGCTCAGACATGTAGGTCTGTTCTGTTCTTCCCACCACACACATTCACACCTGCTCTACACCACTGACTTACATGTTCAATTGTTTTATTTTTTATTTTTAAAATAAATTAAGTTCTTTTGTTCTGTTTTGTTCTTTTGAGCCAGGCTGTGACACAATGAAGCAGTATTTAGGCAGAATCACCCTTTAAAAGTCTAGATAGTCTAATCAGCCAATCAGAAACACCTGTTTGTGTCTGGAAGTGCTGAGTCATGGTTGCAGTGAGCGTGTTTTACAGTGAAAAAAGCAAAGTAAAAGATATCAAATTGCTGAATCATAGCTTAATAGTTCAAAGTCTTGTAACCAGTTTAAAGTAGAAACGTACGGAAGAAATATTTAGCGTGAACGCTGACTCGGCGTTCATTAGCGTGAACGCTGACTCGGCGTTCATTAGCGTGAACGCTGACTCGTTCACAGTGTTGCTCTCTGAATCTTGAATCATCTTCAGCTAGTTCTTCTGTACGTGGTCTGGACTTTAACTCCTCCTGCATTCTTTCAGCTACAGAGACCGTTCAGCTATCAAATATTCAGCTCGTTCAGCACACTAGTGCTGTGACTTTTCTTGTTTCAACTATTTATACTTTTTAAAATATTGAGCTTTTTTAATCCAGTGGAGAAAATCTCCAGATCCTCTCTAACCTGCTCCACTTTGAAGTACTACTGCTTCCACATACTTTCAGCAACAGACACCATTTAAACTTTAAACTGGTTCCAGGACTTTGAACTATTCAGCTCTGATTCAGCTCTTTGATATCTTTGACAGTTTTTCCACAATCACAGTTTAAGTTTTCTGCTTTTTTCAGCCTGTTTCTGGGTTTATAATGGTGTGTATTGAGTGGAGTTTCAAGCTTTCTAATAATGTTCCCATCAAACTGCTGATCTGCTCCCAGTTTTCACTCTTCAGTCCTGATTCCTTCATAGAGATGTTGGACAGCTTGTTCTGGTCTCAGACATGTTTCTCTGGACTCAGTCGGACTCACATTCAGGTCTAGATGCCTGGAAGCGACAGCAGCTCCAGTGTTCGCCCTCATAGACGCCCATTTTCATTCTGGGACTAGTTTCTGGATCAGAGCAGAAGGTACCAGTTCTTCAAACTGCTCCTGTGGACACATTTTTGACTCTACATGGACAGTCTTTGCACCAGGTCTTCATCAGAGAGTCCTTCCTGGTCTCCTCAGAAATCTAAGTGATATCTGTTAAGGTGGTTCTGTTAGCAGCTCTTGTTCGATGGCTGTTTCTCTGGTTTGCTGACTGGGAAACAGTCTCACTGCAACCATGACTCAGCACTTTCAGACACTAACAGGTGTTTCTGATTGGCTGATTAGACTCTAGACTATTAAAGGGTGATTCTGCCTAAATACATAAAGTTCATCTGTCTGATATTCATATCAAGTGTTTCTTCTTTTCGTCTAGTCAGGAAAATTCAAGTTTACCACTTCTGCAGTATCACAGTTCAGCTTCCAGCTTGTTCAGCGTTATATTTCAGCTCTGAGCTTATTTAGATTTCAATGGTGTTTTACATTTCAGCTTCAAGGTTTTTCAGCTGTGCAGTGAAATGGACTTGAGCTTTAACATTTTTAGACGAGTTATTTCAGGTATCAGCATTCACACTAATGAATGCTGAGTCAGCATTCACACGCATTTTCAGCAGGAAATGTTCTAGTTGATGTTGTTGAATAAAGATTCAAAGAACAATATCATGAATGCTGTTCAACAGCTTCACTCTGTCCATTATTAATATCTCTTTCAGGGACAGTGAAGTCACTGAAGCCAGTGAGGAAAAGTTCCACCTGCCTCAACTCTCTACAAGCTGACTGGCTGACTGACCTGTCAACGGGTTGTCAGCAGCAGGAGGGGCGGGGCCAGAGAGGACCGGATACAGGTGTTCAGTGACGAAGCTGAAGATGTCCTTTAACCAGGTGGTCTCCTGCAGAAGGACAAAATACTACTTCAACTACAGGAGTACACACACGTACATATTATATATAAATATATTAGAAGAAGAAGAAGATCTACCTTTTTTAGTCCCACAATGGGGAAATTCAATTTACACTCTGTTAAACTCATACATGGTACATGCAGACCTGAAACACATATACATGCATTAATGGAGAGATGTCAGAGTGAGGGGGCTGCTCCTGACAAGCGCCCCGAGCAGTTGGGGGTTTGGTGCCTTGCTCAGGGGCACCTCGGCAGTGCCCAAGAGGTAAACTGGCACCTCTCCAGCTACCAGTTCACACTCAGTTTTTTGGTCCATGTCGGGACTTGAACCGGTGACCCTCCGGTTCCCAAGCCAACTCCCTACAGACTGAGCCACTGCCGCCCACATTATAAATACTGTATAAAAAATGTATAATTTTTTTTTTCTGCCAAGATGGCGCCACACATGGCACCAACCCCTTTTACGGGTTTTCTGGTCTTTTTCATCCTTTTTTCATACCCAGCTTCAGAGGAGTATGTGCTCCTGAGGATGCACCAATGCTGAAGATGGTTTTACTTTCTTTACTCTTTCTTGGACTTTGTAATTCTGCCTCAGGTGACCCGTTCAGCCACGGCTCTACTGTTTACACTCGGGATCAGCTGTTGGCGCTCAGCGTCCTCAGGATTCCCGGATGAAAGACCGAGTTTCCCCGCAGAGATGAGGAGGAGGAAGCGGGGCTGCAGAGCTGGAGAAGAAAAGGAGGTCTAAGCCCTGTATACCTTCTATCATTATGGGGAACGTGAGATCGCTCCCCAACAAGGTGACTGAGCTAACGGCGCTAACCAGATTGCAGAGGGAGTACCGGGAGACGGGCATCATGTGTTTTACAGAGACCTGGATGAATGATCTCACTCCGGACTCGGAGGTGGCTCTGGACGGCTTTCAGCTGCTTCGGGCGGAGAGGAGAGCAGCTGAGAGCGGTAAGAGGAAGGGAGGAGGACTAGCAACTAGGACTAGCTTCAGGCCAGTTGCCCTGACCTCCGACCTGATGAAGACCATGGAGAGGATCGTGCTGAACCACCTCAGGATGATGACGGACTGTGAACTGGACCCCCTGCAGTATCGGGGTGGATGAGGCTTTAATCTACCTGCTGCACAGATCCCTCTCCCACCTGGACACCCCTGGCATGTTGGTGGTCATGTTCTTCCGCTTCTCCAGGGCGTTCGACACCATTCAGCCATCTCTGCTGAGGGGGAAGCTGGAAGGAGCTGGTGTGGACTGTCAGCTAGCTGCATGGACCATCAACTACCCCACTAACAGACCACAGTATGTGAGGCTTCCTGACTGTCTGATGTGGTGGTCTGCAGCATGGGGGTCCCTCAGGGTACAGTTCTATCCCCTTTACTTTTCCCCCTCTACACCTCGACTTAAACATAACTCAGACTACTGCCACGTCTCCGACGATACAACCATCGTAGGCTACGTATCTGAGGGGAACGACCTGAATTACAGGGAGGTCATCAAGGACTTTGTCACCTGGTGTGAAACCAACAAGCTTCACATCAACACCACCAAGACAAAGGAGACGGTGATCGACTTCCACAGGAAGCCCACTCAGACACCACCAGTGACCATCCAGGGCTGGACCCTGAGACTGTAGAGGAGTATAAGTACCTGGGTGTTCACCTCAACAATAAACTGGACTGGTCCACCAACACTAACACCCTGTATAAGAAGGGCCAGAGTGGCCTCCATCTGTTGAGGAGACTGAGGTCTTTCGGAGTGAGCAGGACTCTGTTAAAAACCTTTTATGACCCTGTAGTGGCATCTGCAGTGTTTTAAGGTGGTCTGCTGAGGGTGTGGTACCACTGAGCAGGACAGGAAGAGACTCACCAAGCTGGAGTCCTGGTCCTGGACCAGCCTCTGGACCTCACTGAGGAGGATGTTCATGGACTACATCTCCCACCCCTCCATGATGCTCTGAGCAGCTCTTTTAGACTGAGCGCTTCCAGAGGTCTTCATCCCCTCAGCATCACACTCCTCAGTACCCAGGAAACCACATGAGGGAGGAAAACCGGCCTCTGAGCAGTATCTATACTTTTATATATAATATATAAATGTTTTAAACAATATACTCCATCCTTCTGTCAATTACAACTTCCAACATTTCTGATCAATCTTATTTACTTTATTCTATTTCCTTTTTATAGGTATCTTCTTCCTGTTTATTTATATATATACTCCTGTATATCTGTTTATATTCCTGTTTATTTATATATACTCCTGTATATCTTTATATATTCCTGTTTATTTATATATACTCCTGTATATCTGTTTATATTCCTGTTTATTTATATATACTCCTGTATATCTGTATATATTCCTGTTTATTTATATATACTCCTGTATATCTGTTTATATTCCTGTTTATTTATATATACTCCTGTATATCTGTATATATTCCTGTTTATTTATATATACTCCTGTATATCTGTTTATATTCCTGTTTATTTATATATACTCCTGTATATCTGTATATATTCCTGTTTATTTATATATACTCCTGTATATCTGTTTATATTCCTGTTTATTTATATATACTCCTGTATATCTGTATATATTCCTGTTTATTTATATATACTCCTGTATATCTGTTTATATTCCTGTTTATTTATATATACTCCTGTATATCTGTATATATTCCTGTTTATTTATATATACTCCTGTACATCTGTTTATATTCCTGTTTATGGATATATATTACTCCTGTATATCTGTTTATATTCCTGTTTATTAGTATATATACTCCTGTATATCTGTTTATATTCCTGTTTATTAATATATATATACTCCTGTATATCTGTTTATATTCCTGTATATTTTTCGTATATTTTGATGTACACTTGGGTGTTTTTTTGTAAATGTGCTGCAATAACGACCAAATTTCCCCACTGTGGGATTAATGAAGGTCTATTCTGTTCTATACTACTTCAACTACAGCAGTACACATACATATATATAAATATATTCGAAATACTACTTCAACTACAGCAGTACACGTACATATATATAAATATATTCGAAATACTACTTCAACTACAGCGGTACACGTACATATATATAAATATATTAGAAATACTACTTCAACTACAGCAGTACACATACATATATATAAATATATTAGAAATACTACTTCAACTACAGCAGTATACACGTACATATATATAAATATATATTAGAAATACTACTTAAACTACAGCAGTACACGTACATATATAAATATATTAGAAATACTACTTCAACTACAGCAGTATACACGTACATATATAAAAATATATTAGAAATACTACTTCAACTACAGGAGTACACTTACACAGTATAGTGTATATACACAGAGTCATGTGTCATGTATGTATAACGTACTTTAACTACTTGTACTCCAGTATCCATCCTATAGATTAGTAGTTCTAACCAGACTGAAGTACTACAGTATCCATCCTATAGATTAGTAGTTCTAACCAGACTGAAGTACTGCAGTATCAATCCTATAGATTAGTAGTTCTAACCAGACTGAAGTACTGCAGTATTCATCCTATAGATTAGTAGTTCTAACCAGACTGAAGTACTACAGTAACCATCCTATAGATTAGTAGTTCTAACCAGACTGAAGTACTACAGTATTAATCCTATAGATTAGTAGTTCTAACCAGACTGAAGTACTACAGTATCCATCCTATAGATTAGTAGTTCTAACCAGACTGAAGTACTACAGTAACCATCCTATAGATTAGTAGTTCTAACCAGACTGAAGTACTACAGTATTAATCCTATAGATTAGTAGTTCTAACCAGACTGAAGTACTACAGTATCCATCCTATAGATTAGTAGTTCTAACCAGACTGAAGTACTACAGTAACCATCCTATAGATTAGTAGTTCTAACCAAACTGAAGTACTACAGTATTAATCCTATAGATTAGTTGTTCTAACCAGACTGAAGTACTGCAGTATTCATCCGATAGATTAGTAGTTCTAACCAGACTGAAGTACTACAGTATCCATCCTATAGATTAGTAGTTCTAACCAGACTGAAGTACTACAGTATCCATCCTATAGATTAGTAGTTCTAACCAGACTGAGGTACTGCAGTATCAATCCTATAGATTAGTAGTTCTAACCAGACTGAAGTACTGCAGTATTCATCCTATAGATTAGTAGTTCTAACCAGACTGAAGTACTACAGTATTAATCCTATAGATTAGTAGTTCTAACCAGACTGAAGTACTACAGTATTAATCCTATAGATTAGTAGTTCTAACCAGACTGAAGTACTACAGTATCCATCCTATAGATTAGTAGTTCTAACCAGACTGAAGTACTACAGTAACCATCCTATAGATTAGTAGTTCTAACCAGACTGAAGTACTACAGTATTAATCCTATAGATTAGTAGTTCTAACCAGACTGAAGTACTACAGTATCCATCCTATAGATTAGTAGTTCTAACCAGACTGAAGTACTACAGTAACCATCCTATAGATTAGTAGTTCTAACCAAACTGAAGTACTACAGTATTAATCCTATAGATTAGTTGTTCTAACCAGACTGAAGTACTACAGTATTAATCCCATAGATTAGTAGCTCTAACCAGACTGAAGTACTACAGTAAGTACTACAGTACTACAGTATGGGGGCGGCAGTAGCTCAGTCTGTAGGGAGTTGGCTTGGGAACCGGAGGGTCACCGGTTCAAGTCCCGACATGGACCAAAAACTGAGTGTGAACTGGTAGCTGGAGAGGTGCCAGTTTACCTCTTGGGCACTGCCGAGGTGCCCCTGAGCAAGGCACCAAACCCCCAACTGCTCGGGGCGCTTGTCTGGAGCAGCCCCCTCACTCTGACATCTCTCCATTACTGCATGTGTGTGTGTGTGTTTGTGTGCATGTACCATGTATAAGTTAAACAGAGTGTAAATTGAATTTCCCCACTGTGGGACTAATAAAGGTAGATCTTCTTCTTCTTCTTCTATTAATCCTATAGATTAGTTGTTCTAACCAGACTGAAGTACTGCAGTATTAATCCTATAGATTATTAGTTCTAACCAGACTGAAGTACTGCAGTAACCATCCTATAGATTATTAGTTCTAACCAGACTGAAGTACTGCAGTAACCATCCTATAGATTAGTAGTTCTAACCAGACTGAAGTACTGCAGTATTCATCCTATAGATTAGTAGTTCTAACCAGACTGAAGTACTGCAGTATTCATCCTATAGATTAGTAGTTCTAACCAGACTGAAGTACTGCAGTATCCATCCTATAGATTAGTAGTTATAAACAGACTGAAGTACTGCAGTATTCATCCTATAGATTAGTAGTTATAAACAGACTGAAGTACTGCAGTATTCATCCTATAGATTAGTAGTTATAAACAGAATGAAGTACTGCAGTATTCATCCTATAAATTAGTAGTTCTAACCAGACTGAAGTACTGCAGTATCCATCCTATAGATTAGTAGTTATAAACAGACTGAAGTACTGCAGTATTCATCCTATAGATTAGTAGTTATAAACAGACTGAAGTACTGCAGTATTCATCCTATAGATTAGTAGTTATAAACAGACTGAAGTACTGCAGTATTCATCCTATAGATTAGTAGTTCTAACCAGACTGAAGAACTGCAGTATCCATCCTACATATTAGTAGTTATAAACAGACTGAAGTACTGCAGTATTCATCCTATAGATTAGTAGTTATAAACAGACTGAAGTACTGCAGTATTCATCCTATAGATTAGTAGTTCTAACCAAACTGAAGTACTACAGTATTAATCCTATAGATTAGTTGTTCTAACCAGACTGAAGTACTACAGTATTAATCCCATAGATTAGTAGCTCTAACCAGACTGAAGTACTACAGTATTAATCCTATAGATTAGTCGTTCTAACCAGACTGAAGTACTGCAGTATTAATCCTATAGATTATTAGTTCTAACCAGACTGAAGTACTGCAGTAACCATCCTATAGATTATTAGTTCTAACCAGACTGAAGTACTGCAGTAACCATCCTATAGATTAGAAGTTCTAACCAGACTGAAGTACTGCAGTATTCATCCTATAGATTAGTAGTTCTAACCAGACTGAAGTACTGCAGTATTCATCCTATAGATTAGTAGTTCTAACCAGACTGAAGTACTGCAGTATCCATCCTATAGATTAGTAGTTATAAACAGACTGAAGTACTGCAGTATTCATCCTATAGATTAGTAGTTATAAACAGACTGAAGTACTGCAGTATTCATCCTATAGATTAGTAGTTATAAACAGAATGAAGTACTGCTGTATTCATCCTATAGATTAGTAGTTCTAACCAGACTGAAGTACTGCAGTATCCATCCTATAGATTAGTAGTTATAAATAGACTGAAGTACTGCAGTATTCATCTTATAGATTAGTAGTTATAAACAGACTGAAGTACTGCAGTATTCATCCTATAGATTAGTAGTTATAAACAGACTGAAGTACTGCAGTATTCATCCTATAGATTAGTAGTTATAAACAGACTGAAGTACTGCAGTATTCATCCTATAGATTAGTAGTTCTAACCAGACTGAAGAACTGCAGTATTCATCCTATAGATTAGTAGTTCTAACCAGACTGAAGTACTGCAGTATTCATCTTATAGATTAGTAGTTCTAACCAGACTGAAGTACTGCAGTATTCATCCTATAGATTAGTAGTTCTAACCAGACTGAAGAACTGCAGTATCCATCCTACATATTAGTAGTTATGAACAGACTGAAGTACTGCAGTATCCATCCTACATATTAGTAGTTATGAACAGACTGAAGTACTGCAGTATTCATCCTATATATTAGTAGTTATAAACAGACTGAAGTACTGCAGTATTCATCCTATATATTAGTAGTTATAAACAGACTGAAGTACTGCAGTATTCATCCTATAGGTTAGTAGTTATAAACAGACTGAAGTACTGCAGTATTCATCCTATAGATTAGTAGTTATAAACAGACTGAAGTACTGCAGTATTCATCCTATAGATTAGTAGTTCTAACCAGACTGAAGTACTGCAGTATTCATCCTATAGATTAGTAGTTCTAACCAGACTGAAGTACTGCAGTATCCATCCTATAGATTAGTTTTATTCGTTTATAAGTACTTATAAGTGTTTATAACGGTGCTGGTGTGAACAGTGACGGTACTGACCGCTTCCCCGCCGGGTCTGATCTGATCCAGGAGCAGCTGAGGGGGGTCCACCTCCCGGTCCACCGGGTCCATCTCCCGGTCCACCGGGTCCATCTCCCGGTCCACCTCCCGGTCCATCACCCGGTCTACCGGGTCCATCTCCCGGTCCACCGGGTCCATCTCCCGGTCCACTGGGTCCATCTTCAACAGTTACTGTTTATTAATTATTGATCTAATCGATATGAGCCGTGTCCCTCTCCAGGTGTTAAACAAAAACCGAACTCGCAGAAAAACTTCAAACGGTACTTCCGGTAAAACGACGGTGTCCGGAGAGGCCCAAATCACAGGACGCGTTTCTGTTTCCACAGTGACCAGACGTGATACGTCATTTATTCTCATTTATAAACATTTATTATCATTTAAAATAATTTACTGTCATTTATAGTTATTTATTCTCATTGATAAACATGTCTAATCATTTATTATCATTTATTATTATTATTATTATTATTATTATTATTTATTATTTATTATCATTTAAAATCATTTACTGTCATTTCATCATTTATGCTCATTTATAAACATGGATAATAATTTATTCTCATTTATTATCATTTGTAATCTTTTATACTCATTTTTAATCATTTCATATAATTTGTAATCTTTTATTCTCATTTATAATAATGTATTATCTTTTAAAATCATTTATTCTCATTTATAAACATATCTAATCATTTATTATCATTTGTTATTGTTATTATTATTATTATTATTTATTATCATTTATTATTATTATTATTAGTGCTATTCATTATTATTATTATTATTATTTATTATCATTTATAATTATTTATTGTTATTATTATTAGTGTTGATTCTCATTTCTAAGCATGTATAATCGTTTATTCTCATTTATAATAATGTATTATCTTTTAAAATAATTTATTCTCATTTATAAACATATCTAATCATTTATTATCATTTGTTATTGTTATTATTATTATTATTATTTATTATTATTATTATTAGTGCTATTCATTATTATTATTATTATTTATTATCATTTATAATTATTTATTGTTATTATTATTAGTGTTGATTCTCATTTCTAAGCATGTATAATCGTTTATTCTCATTTATAATCATTTCTTCTCATTTATAAACGTGTATAATCATTTATTCCCATTTATAATAATTTATTCTCATTTATAATTATTTATTCTCCTCTCCGGGAACCATCACCTTAACGAGATGGAGAGGTTTTGTGTCCCTTTGACTCTGAGGGCTGTGTTGTCTGGAGTCTAGTGCTCCTGGTGGGGTCTCCCATGGCAAATTGGTCTCAGTTCAAAAAGACCTTATGAGTAACCAAGGCAGAGGAAGAGTGACCCGGCCCGGAGGAAGCCCGTGAGCAATCACCTGGTGGCCGGGATTGCCACAGAGCTACGTGGTAACCCCCTCCTCTCCATCCTGTGGGCCCACCACCCGCAGGAAGAACCGCTGGGGTTGGGTGCGCTGCCATATGGGTGGCAGTGAAGGCCAGGGACCTCAACGGACCAGACTGGGGCAGCAGAGGGCGGCTCTGGGGACGTGGAACGTCACCTCTCTCTGAGGGAAGGAGCCGGAGCTTGTGCAGGAGGTGGCACGCTATCAGTTAGATCTGGTGGGGCTTACCTTTACGCACAGCCTTGGCTCTGGAACCGTTCTCCTGGATAGGGGTTGGACTCTGGCCGAAGGTCAATGATCGATGTTATGATGGTATCATTTGATCTGAGGCCGGATGTTTTGGACACTCGGGGAAAGAGAGGGGCAGAGCTGTCAACTGATCACCATCTGGTGGTGTGTTGCATCAGACTCTGGACAGACCTGGTAAACCCAAATGGGTAGTGCGGGTGAACTGGGAATGTCTGGAGGAGGCCTCTATCCGAGAGATCTTCAACTCACACCTCCAGAGCACAAACATCTAAGGGGAGCTCTGAAAACTTGTGGCTATCCAAACTGGACCTTTGACAGAGTAACACGCTCTAAGAAGACCACCAACGCAGAGGGAGCCGAGGACAGAAACAAATGCAGGAACATAGTCATTCCCTATGTGTCCGGGGTATCAGAAAAACTCAGAAGAATTTTTAACAAACACCGAATCCCAGTGTGTTTAAAACCCGGCAACACCCTCAGGCAGAAACTGGTCCACCCCAAAGACAGGCTACCACACTCACAAAAAAGCAACCTGGTTTATGCTGTCCAATGCAGCGAGGAATGCCACGACCTCTACATTGGTGAACCCAAACAAACCTTAAACAAGCGCATGGCCCAACATAGAAGGGCCAACTCCTCAGGTCCAGATTCAGCTGTCTATTTACATCTTAAGGAAAAGGCTCACTCCTTTGAGGACAGCAATGGGGCGGCAGTAGCTCAGTCCGTAAGGACTTGGGTTAGGATGTGGAGGACCCGGGTTCAAATCCCCCATGGACCAAGACCAACTGGTTGCTGGAGAGGTGCCAGTTTATCTCTTGGGCACTGCCGAGGTGCCCCTGAGCAAGGCACCAAACCCCCAACTGCTCTGGGCGCTTGTCAGGAGCAGCCCCCCTCACTCTGACATCTCTCCATTGACATGTATATGTACTGTGTGAACTGTACTGTGTGAACAACAGAGTGTAAAACTGAATTTCCCCACTGTGGGACTAATAAAGGAATATCTTTCTTTTGCCAGGGCCGGTTAGCTCAGTTGGTTAGAGCGTGGTGCTAATAACGCCAAGGTCGCGGGTTCGATCCTCGTACGGGCCACAGTAAACTTTGGGGCGGCAGTAGCTCAGTCTGTAGGGAGTTGGCTTGGGAACCGGAGGGTCACCGGTTCAAGTCCCGACATGGACCAAGAACTGAGTGTGAACTGGTAGCTGGAGAGGTGCCAGTTTACCTCTTGGGCACTGCCGAGGTGCCCCTGAGCAAGGCACCAAACCCCCAACTGCTCGGGGCGCTTGTCAGGAGCAGCCCCCTCACTCTGACATCTCTCCATTGTTGCATGTTTGTGCATGTGTGTGTTTCGGGTCTGCATGTACCGTGTATAAGTTAACAACAGAGTGTAAATTGAATTTCCCCTAGTGGGACTAATAAAGGACTATCTTCTTCTTCTTCTTAAAATCTTGGACAGAGAGGACAGATGGTTTGAAAGAGGAGTAAAGGAAGCCATCTATGTTAAATTGGAAAAAACATCTTTAAACAGAGGAGGGGGTCTCAGACACCACCTATCCCCCATCTACAATGCTGCACTTTCAGCCGTACCAAGAAAATTCAACATCAAAGACAGTCCGAAACTAACCTCAAGTGTCCCTCACGAACACAACGACTGTCGTCCACTGGCAACACACATGATGCCTAACGACTGTTGTCGTTGGCCCCATTGAATCCTTAACGACTGTCGTTCACTAGTGGGACTCACACTGAAACTCCACCAACGAACTATTGTCTTAAGAGAATAAGGGGCGGACACTTCCACAGAGGTTAAAAACCTGGGTATTACTCCACTGTTTGTCAGACTAGTGGGGGACTAGTCAGACTAGTGGGGACTAGTCAGACTGCAGCGTTCGAACTGATGAAGCCACTTGGATAAGGGGCGAAACGTCTTCAGGGACAAATCTAAGTCCAGTTGCCTTCGATTCAACTTTTGCCAGAATGAATATGACCTGGATGAATGAGAACCTTCACAGACTTATAAGCTGATAATAAGATAAGATGAGATGAACCTTTATTAATCCCCGGAGGGAAATTCAGGGGTTAGGGTTAGGGTTAGGGGATCATCGTCAATTTCCCTGGGAGAAGTCACTGAGGAAGTTAAACAGCTCTGCAGTGGCAAGGCCCCGCAGATTGACGAAATCCGCCCAGAAATGCTGAAGGCTCTGGGTGTGGAAGGGCTGTCATGGATGACACGCCTCTTCAACATTGCGTGGAAGTCGGGGACAGTGCCTAAAGAGTGGCAGACCAGGGTGGTGGTTTCCCTGTTCAAAAAGGGGGACCAGAGAGTGTGTGCCAATTACAGGGTTATCACACTTCTCAGCATCCCTGGTAAAGTCTACTCTAGGGTGCTGGAAAGGAGGGTTCGGCTGACAGCCGAACCTCGGATTGAGGAGGAACAATGCGGATTTCGTGCTGGCCGTGGAACAACGGACCAGTTCTTCACTCTCGCAAGGATCCTTGAGGGGGCCTGGGAATATGCCCATCCAGTCTACATGTATTTTGTGGACTTGGAGAAAGTGTACGATCGGGCCCCTTGGGGGATACTGTGGGAGGTGCTGCAGGAGTATGGGGTGAGGGGGTCACTTCTCAGGGCCATCCAATCTCTGTACTCCCAAAGTGAGAGCTGTTTCTGGGTTCTCGGCAGTAAGTCAGAGTCATTTCCGGTGGGGGTTGGCCTCTGCCATGGTTGCGCCTTGTCACCAATTCTGTTTGTGATATTCATGGACAGGATATCGAGGCATAGTCGGGGGGAGGAGGGTTTGCGGATTGGTGTGCTGAGGATCTCATCGCTGCTTTTTGCAGATGATGTGGTTCTGCTGGCATCATTAGTCTAGGAACAGCGATCACTGGATCGATTTGCAGCTGTGAGTGTGAAGCGGCTGGAATGAGGATCAGCACCTCAAAATCGGAGGCCATTGTTCTCAGCAGGAAACCAATGGATTGTCTACTCCGGGAAGGGAATGAGTCTTTACCTCAGCTGAAAGAGTTCAAGTAACTCGGGGTCTTGTTTGCAAGTGAGGAACAATGGAACAGGAGCTTGGCCGGAGAATTGGAGAATCGGAGCAGCGGTGACGGTATTGCAGTCGTTTTACCGCACCGTTGTGACAAAGAGAGAGTTGAGCCAGAAGGCAAAGCTCTGGATCTACCAGTCAGTCTTCGTTCCTACTCTCACCTATGGTCATGAGGGCTGGGTCATGACCGAAAGAACTAGATCGGGTACAAGCGGCCGAAATGGGTTTTCTCAGGAGTGTGGCTGGCGTAGAGCCACTGCTCCTTTGCGTTGAGGCCCCGGGGAAGACCCAGGACTAGGTGGAGAGATTATATCTCCACACTGGCCTGGGAATGCCTCGGGATATATATATATATATATATATATATATATATATATATATATATACTCCTGATCAAAATCTTAAGACCAGTTAAAAAATTGCAAGAATTTGCATTTTGCACTGTTGAATCTTAAGAAGGTTCTAAGTAGAGTTTCAAAATGCAAAAAGAAGAAATGAGAGCAAGAGACTAAATGTTTTGAGCAGGCAATTTATTGAAAAGAACAATTTAACTAAAATAGGCTGTTCATCAGCTGATCAAAAGTTTAAGACCACATCCAGCCCAAATCTGTGCAAAAATTTGGATTCCATGTCATTTTCTGTCAAGTAATCACACTGTCAAGAATCACACTGCTTTTTTTGATGGGAAAAGCAAAAAAACTCACTGCCTTCGAACGTGGCAGGATTGTTGAGCTGCATAGACAAGGCCTCTCACAGCGTGCCATCGCTGCTGAGGTTGGACGCAGTAAGAAGAAGAAGAAGAAGATAGTCCTTTATTAGTCCCACGAGGGGAAATTCAATTTTTTCACTCTGTTGTTAACTTATACACGGTACATGCAGACCGTCATTTTGCATTTCTGTAAAGATCCTGAGGTTTATGGAACAAAAAAATCAAGTGGTAGACCCAAAAAAATCTCACCGGCACTGAGCCGGAGGATCCGAATGGCTGTCCGTCAAGACACGGGACGATCCTCATCCCAAATTAAGGCCATTACTGGTGCTGACTGCAGCCCAATAACCATCAGACGGCATCTGCAAAGGAACGGCTTCAGAAACAAAAAACGTCTTCAAAGGCCACGTCTCCTTCAACGCCACAAAATTGCCCGTTTGGCCTTTGCAAGGGAGCACCAAACATTGGACGTTCAAAGTTGGAAGAAAGTTTTATTCTCTGATGAGAAAAAATTGAACCTTGATGGTCCTGATGGCTTCCAACGCTACTGGCATGACAAGGAGATGCCACCTGAGATTTTTTCAACACGGCACAGCGGAGGGGGCGCCATCATGATCTGGGCTGCTTTTTCCTTCAATGGAACAATGGAGCTCCAGGTTGTGCAGGGCGTCAAACAGCAGCTGGCTACGTGGAGATGTTGCAGCGGGCATCCCTCATGACTGAGGGCCCTCGTCTGTGTGGTGATGACTGGGTTTTTCAGCAGGACAATGCTGCAATTCACAATGCCCGTCTGACAAAGGATTTTTTTCAGGAGAATAACATCACTCTTTTGGATCATCCTGCATGTTCCCCTGATCTAAATCCAATTGAGAACATTTGGGGATGGATGGCAAGGGAAGTTTACAAAAATGGACATCAGTTCCAGACAGTGGATGCCCTTCGTGAAGCCATCTTCACCACTTGGAGCAACATTCCTACAAGCCTTTTGGAAACACTCGCATCAAGCATGCCAACAGCAATTTTTGAAGTGATCAACAATAATGGTGGAGCTGCTCATTACTGAGTCTGTTTTTGAGACTTTAATTTCTGTTTTAGGGTTTTTTTTGAGCTATGGTCTTAAACTTTTGATCAGCTGATAAACAGCCTATTTTAGTTAAATTGTTCTTTTCAATAAATTGCCTGCTCAAAACATTTAGTCTCTTGCTCTCATTTCTTCTTTTTGCATTTTGAAACTCTACTTAGAACCTTCTTAAGATACAACAGTGCAAAACGTAAATTCTTGCAATTTTTTAATGGTCTTAAGATCAGGAGTATATATATTAGTGATGGGTCGGTCGCGAACGAAATGGCTCTTAGAGTCGGCTCTTTGAAGTGAACGGCGGGAGCCGGCTCTTCATTGGGAGCCGTGTTTTTTTTTTTTTTCTCTCTCTCTCTCACACACTTTTTATTCTCCTCGCGCCGCACGTAATTGGTCAATATGTGTTTGAGCCTTGTCCCGAGCAGAGGGGAGGGGCGGGAGTTACACTCGCAGCAGCAGTAGCGCACGAACAGAGAGAGAGAGAGAGAGAGAGAGAGAGAGAGAGAGAGAGAGACGACAGAGAGCGAGAGAGAGCCGGGGTCAACAAGAAGAGACAATATGGACACATTAGGAAGGTATAGTAAAGAAAATGAGTGACTCCAGGACCATTTCAATTTTACTGACAATACAAAGGCAGAGTGTAGAGTCTGCAGGAATATCATATAGAGCCACAAACAACCTGCACAGGTAAACAACCTGAGAACAGTCCACCAATCAGAGCAATGGGAAGATAAAACAGTCACTACTACTGCAACTGTTGCTGCTGCTGCTGCTGCAGTAGTAGTAGTAGTAGTAGTAGTAGTATCAATATCTACAGCATCATGCTGTTCACCACCACAACTACCTAACCAACCCAGAGCTCTATGAGACAGTTTGTACAGAAGTCTGTGACCCCAGCAAAACATAACTCAACTGATGAAGAACTGGCAAAAATGATTGCACTTGATTTCCATCCATTTTCAGCTGTGGATGATAAAGGATTCAGGAAGTTTATTCATGCACTGAATCCTATGTCTGCAATTCCAAGCAGGAAAACAAAAAAATCATCCCAGGCCTATATGACGGAGAACGTGCATCCACTGTAAGAGAGGGTTAAAAAATCCACAGCAGCATCCTTCTTGTCAGTTACGTGTCACTTTATTGAAAAAATATAAAATGGTGGTCTGTCTTCTGGATGGTTTTGAGTTCAGCGACAAACACACTTCTGAGAACTGAGCAGAAGAGCTGCTCAAAGTGGCAAAAGAGTGGGATGCTGTATTACTGACAATGCAGCTAACATAACAATTACATTAGTAATTCATTTTGTGCATCATTTTATATTGTTGTTGATAATAAATTAATTAAAGCAACAAAATAACCTGAAGAGCCGTTTGGGAGCCGAAAGAGCTGGCTCTTTTAAGTGAGCCGAGCCGAAAGAGCCGGTTCTCTGAAAAGAGCCGTAATTCCCATCACTAATATATATATATATATATATATATATATATATATATATATATATATATATATATATATATATATATATATATATATATATATAACAGTACAGACCAAAAGTTTGGACACACCTTCTCATTCAATGAGTTTTCTTTCTTTTCATGACTATTGACATTGTAGATTCACACTGAAGGCATCAAAACTATGAATTAACACATGTGGAAATATGTACTTAACAAAAAAGTGTAAAACAACTGAAAATACGCTTTATATTGTAGTTTCTTCCTAGTAGCCTCCTTTTGCTCTAATTACTGCTCCACACACTCTGCATCCTCTTGATGAGCTTCAAGAGGTCGTCACCTGAAACGGTCTCCACTTCACAGGTGAGCCCTGTCAGGTTTAATCAGTGGGATTTCTGGCCTTATAAATGGGGTTGGGACCATCAGAAGTCAGGTGGATACACAGCTGATAGTCCTGCTGAATAGACTGTTAGAATTTGGATTATGGCAGAAAAAAGCAGCTAAGTAAAGAAAAACGAGTGGCCATCATTACTTTAAGAAATGAAGGTCAGTCAGTCCCAAAAACTGGGAAAACTTTGAAAGTGTCCTCAAGTGCAGTCGCAAAAACCATCAAGAGCTACAAAGAAAGTGGCTCACATGAGGACCGCCCCAAGAAAGGAAGACCAAGAGTCACCTCTGCTGAGGAGGATCAGTTCATCCGACTCACCGGCCTCAGAAATGGCAGGTTAACAGCAGCTCAGACTAGAGACCAGGTCAATGCCACACAGAGTTCTAGCAGCAGACACATCTCTAGAACAACTGTTAAGAGGAGACTGTGTGAATCAGGCCTTCATGGTAGAATAGCTGCTAGGAAACCACTGCTAAGGACAGGCAACAAGCAGAAGAGACTTGTTTGGGCTAAAGACCACCAGGAATGGACATTAGACCAGTGGAAATCTAGGCTTTGGTCTGATGAGTCCAGATCTGACATCTTTGGTTCCAACCACCGTGTCTTTGTGGAACCAGAAAAGGTGAACGGATGGACTCTACATGCCTGGTTCCCACCGTGAAGCCTGGAGGAGGAGGTGTGATGGTGTGGGGGGGCTTTGCTGGTGACACTGTTGGGGATTTATTCAAACTGAAGGCCTACTGAACCAGCATGGCTACCACAGCATCTAGCAGCAGCATGCTATTCCATCCGGTCTGCGTTTAGTTGGACCATCATTTATTTTTCAACAGGACAATGACCCCAAACACACCTCCAGGCTGTGTGAGGGCTATTTGACCAAGAAGGAGAGTGATGGGGTGCTGGACCAGATGACCTGGCCTCCACAGTCACCGGACCTGAACCCGATCCAGATGGTTTGGGGTGAGCTGGACCGCAGAGTGAAGGCAAAAGGGCCAACAAATGCTGAGCATCTCTGGGACTCCTTCAAGACTGTTGGAGACCATTTCAGGTGACGACCTCTTGAAGCTCATCAAGAGGATGCAGAGTGTGTGGAGCAGTAATCAGAGCAAAAGGAGGCTACTTTGAAGAAACTACAATATCAGACATATTTTCAGTTGTTTCACACTTTTTTGTTAAGTATATAATTCCACATGTGTTAATTCATAGTTTTGATTTTCATAAGAGATAAGATAAGATATTCCTTTATTGGTCCCACAGTGGGGAAATTCACAATAGTCATGAAAATAAAGAAAACTCTTTGAATGAGAAGGTGTGTCCAAACTTTTGGTCTGTACTGTGTATATATATATATATATATATATTTACACACACATATATATATATATATAGTATATACACATATATATGTGTATATATATACATATCTATATACATATGCGTCATTTCTAGACACCATCTTTGTTTTGATATAGAGTCTCAATGAGACTCTATATCAAAACAGAGAAATAGAAAACTGAAGAAAACTGATGTAGAAAACTGAAGGAATGACAGCTCCACCAACAAACCATGTTGTTGTTAAATGTGCTATTTGATAATGAAAGCATGGATTAGTTTTCTCTGGTTCCATGTTCTCTCATCCAATCCATGTACACTGCTCTAAACACTAAAATAACATCCTAGATCTCAATGGATGAAATATTCCAGTTGAAAATCTTTATTCATTACATAGTGGAATACGCTGAGAACAAAATAACATAAAAATGATAATGTAAATCCACATTATTGTCCCATGGAGGTCTGGATTTGGAGTCATACTCAAGATAAAAGGGTAAAATCAGATTTCAGGCTGATCCAACGTGAGTGTAGATTCTCAGTCAGAAGGAGGCTCAGCAGTGAGGGACCTCCATGTGACGGTGTGACCTCCCTACAACACCTGGGCTGCTCCTGATGAGGTAGCCAGGATCTCCTGACGGATCTCCTCCCAGACCTGGCTTAAAGCATCAGTGGACTCCTGGACAGTCTGCGGTGCAACGCGGCATCGGTAGACGGAACCAGACGCGGTGTCCCAGATGTGTCGGGTTGGATTCAGGTCTGGGGACCGGGCAGGCCGGTCTGTAGCATCCATACCTTCATCATGCAGGAACTGCTGACACACTTCAGCCACATGAGGCCGAGCACTGTCATGCATCAGAAGGAACCCAGGGCCCACTGCCCCAACACATGGTCTCACAGTGGGTCTGAGGATCTCATCCGGTACCTAATGGCAGTCAGGGTACCTCTGTCTAGCACATGGAGGGCTGAGCGGCCCTCCAAAGAAATGCCTCCCCTCACCATCACTGGGAGGGGGGCCCCCTTCCTTGCACAAAGGAGGAGGTAGCGGTCCTGCCGCTGGTTTGTTGTGCCCCACGGCCCCCTCCACGTCTCCTGGTGTACTGGCCCATCTCCTGGTGTACTGGCCCATCTCCTGGTGTACTGGCCCGTCTCCTGGTGTACTGGCCCATCTCCTGGTGTCTCCTCCAAGCTCTGGACTCTGTGCTACAGGCCGGTCTGTAGCATCCATACCTTCATCATGCAGGAACTGCTGACACACTTCAGCCACATGAGGCCGAGCACTGTCATGCATCAGAAGGAACCCAGGGCCCACTGCCCCAACACATGGTCTCACAGTGGGTCTGAGGATCTCATCCGGTACCTAATGGCAGTCAGGGTACCTCTGTCTAGCACATGGAGGGCTGAGCGCCCCCCCCAGAAATGCCCCCCCTCACCATCACTGGGAGGGGGGCCTCCTTGCACAAAGGAGGAGGTAGCGGTCCTGCCGCTGGTTTGTTGTGCTCCTACGGCCCCCTCCACGTCTCCTGGTGTACTGGCCCATCTCCTGGTGTACTGGCCCATCTCCTGGTGTACTGGCCCGTCTCCTGGTGTACTGGCCCATCTCCTGGTGTCTCCTCCAAGCTCTGGACTCTGTGCTGACAGACTCAGCTCTCATTGATGTACCATCCTGGATGAGCTGCTCTACCTGAACTCCTGTGGGATGTAGACTCTGCCTCATGCTGCCTCTAGGGGGGACAGCACAACGCAAAAGTGACCAAAACATCAGCCAGAATATACAGATATAGATTTATAGACGTTTTTCATTTTATTTTCGGATTGTATTCTTATTGTTTATATATAACGTATTATCATACAGTCCTCATCTTCGTCTAGCACTCTGCTGCTGCTGTCTGCCCCCCCTCCCTCCACTTCTTCGCGGATTGGCTGCTTGATTTGACACGCACCAATTCTGACCAATGGGACGTAGGACAACAAACTAGTCCCACCCATCCCAGTGGACGTGTAGAATTCCCGCCCTGCTGCCGTTGCTGGGCAGGCGGAGCCGTGTAAAGCGATGAAGTTTGACTGACGACCCAACGAGCCGATCACAGAGGGGCATTCGGACGCGCTCCGCCCAGGTTGGCCAGCCGTGTTCCCGCCCTCTGACTAGGAATAACCAACGGGGGCGTGACTGGGGGCGGGACCGGGCTCGAGCTCGACCCAGTTTGAAGGCGAACCAACGTCTCCAGTCGCTGCTTCAGCCACCAAACAACAACAATCGAGACCCTAAAACCAGAGACCCGACCCAGAGTCTGCTTCAGCCCGTAGCCGGCCCTCCTGACGAGTGAGTACCCAGTTCACCCTCTCTCTGCCGGAGCCGGGTCAGGACCGTGAGCTGACTCCGATTCAGCGCTACCCTTTTCTCTGACGGCCAGAATCCTGTGATAAAGGGTCCCAGGATGAGGCTTGAACCGGGATGAAATGGCCGCTGTGGCGGTCACAATGTGGCGGTTAAGTCGCGTGTCTGAGCCCCTCTGTGTGCGCGCTCTGTGGGCTGTTCACGAGGTGTTGTAAACACGAAACGCCCATCATAGAGTATGAACGCCAGGAAATAGCCTCGTCCCCGCCACACAGCGCTGACCTGTCCGGAGCTTAGCCGGAGCCCTGCGTTGAAAATGCGTAGCTGATGTAGTGACACATCGCTCCAGCGCGCAGAGCCGCTCGGCTCGCACCGAGCTGCGCTGCGGTGACAAGATGAAGTCCACGCGTGAATAGAAAGCCCCTTACTGTGCTTCTAACCCGCCTGTGGTGTAGACCTCCTTTATGCCTGCCTGCTAGTCCGTTAGCCCGCTGCTAGCGGAGGGGGATGGGGCGGCTAGCCCTGCAGAGGGCGGGAAGCAAATGGTGGCCCATTGTTCTGGTGGGGCTAGCCTGTTAGCACGCTAGGCTAACTGCAGTAGTCAGCAGACGTCCATACAAGACGCGGCTAGCCGCAGTTTAGTTCACCTCTCCGGCTCGGAAACCTCCAGGCTCCGGCGGAGCGGAAGAACCGGCTCTGGCGGGACGGCCCGGTACGGTCCCGGACCGACAGAGGATCCAGAGCGGATCAGTGGGCCTTCTAGCTCCCCGGCTGAGAAAATGGATCCCCACTTTGTTCTCTTTGTTGTTCTCATCCAGCCCGTTAGACCGCCAGCGGCCGGTCCTCACCGGATAACGGGCCGGATAACGGACCGGGGACCGGGCTCCGTTTTCACTCAGGATGTTTAATAAAACATGATTCAGCATTTTAGGTTTCATTTATATTCTCAACAAAAGCGGGCAGAGAGGTTAAAGGGTCATTCCGTAACCACATCAATTATACCGCATCTGTTAATTAGTGTTTTATTAATCTATTGATTATCAATCAACATATTAATCAAGGAAGATTACACCCGTTTTTCTGTATAACAGCCTAAATGATTAATATTGACAATAACTGACAGCCTGATCAATACTGAAGATGACCAGTAATTGTGTTGTTAATAATAATTAATGATTAAAATTACTGAAAATACTGCTTATCAATAAGTTCTATCAGAACTAAACCACAATCTCTGTCTGTCTGTCTACCTGTCCGTCTCTGTCTACCTGTCTGTCTCTCTGTCTACCTGTCTGTCTGTCAGGCCGCCAGTATGATGCGTAAAGACGTCAACAAGCCGAAGGGGAAGACGTCGGCGTACGCCTTCTTTGTCCAGACGTGTAGAGAGGAACACCGGAAGAAGAACCCAGAACAGTCTGTCAACTTCGCCGAGTTCTCAAAGAAGTGCTCTGAGAGATGGAAGGTGAGACAGGTGGAGAGGCAGACAGATTTGATATGTTTGAGGTTTTAGTATAATGATTGTTGGCAGTACAATCAGACTTCTAGGGACTTTTACTGTGGAAAACCTCTAATTGAATCCAGTAAAATGTCTGATTTTCAGCAGGTCTGTAGTCAGAGACGTCCTGAAGTCAAATATATCAGGATCATTGTCAGGAATTATTGATTACAGTTTTTATCAAAGAATAAAGACATTTCCCTCACAGATTAGTGTGATTTTCTTCTCAATTTATCAGGGTCATGTAATGTTTTATGCTCTGCTGAATATAATCCATCAGTCTGATTTCCATAGATGGATTCGTTAACACCTTATTTTGAAAAGCGGCCGTAGTCCCAGGTGTCTACATCCTCTAACTTCTCCAAGGTGGTCTCTAGCTCTCCGTCAGCTCCGTTCTCTTTATCCATCCATGGTCAGCTCCATCGGGGCCGTCCGAATGCATTTAACATAAATGTCAGTATATGGCGCTCTACAGTCGTAGCGTCGGCCCGTCGGACCACGGAGACGAGAGCGACGGTCGGCCGGACCGCATGTTACCGCCGTACGATGACGTTTCCCGTCCGTGACGGAGTTAGCGTGCAGCTTTAGCCGTGATGTCTAGCTCTGCTTTTCCAAAGTGTTTCCCTCCTTTACTGGATGTGTAGTGTTTACCAGGCTGGATTTAACATGGAGGGTGGAGGTCGGATCCACGCCCACCCTCCACCCTTTAATACTTTCTGAGGTGTGTTCTGGTTGATGGATACGTTTTATATAATAAAAGCAGTAACTTCTGTCTACCTCTGCACAGACTTAGATGAAGCGAACATCGAGAAATTAGACATCAGAAAAGGTAAAAACTACATACTGTAGGTGATAGGATTTTTAGAGACAGGTAGGTATGTAGAGACAAACAGGTAGGAAGAAAGACAGACAGGCAGACAGACAAGCAGGTAGATAGACAGGTAGGAAGAAAGACAGGCAGACAGACAGTGTGCTCAGAAAACATTTAACTGAATCTAAACAAAAGAGCTGATCACTGTTTGCTTCATGTAAACTACAACAGTCACCTGGACAGGTGGCTGGTCTCACATCTGGCTCCCATAACGGCTCTTCTTCCCTGCTCCTGTAGCGGCGGTGGTCATGTGATGCGGCAATATGGCTGCTGACGGTCTGTGTTGTGATTTCAGTCTCTGACCGCCAGCGATAAGAAGTGTTTCGAGGACATGGCGAAGGCCGACAAGGTGCGTTACAACAGCGAGATGCGAGACTACATCCCACCCAAGGGCTTCGGAAAGAGGGGCCGCAAGAGGAAAGATCCCAACGCTCCCAAAAGACCCCCGTGAGTCAGCCGATACCCCAGAGATATATGACGGTATCTACAACACAGATTACCGTATATCAGCTGATCAGGAACCAGTACTTGTGACACCAGACTGGTCTCTGCCAGCAGGGGGCAGTTGCTCTAACTGGTCTACCTGGTTTAACTAGTCTACCTTGTTTAACTGCTCTAACTGGACTACCTGGTTTAACTGGACTACCTGGTTTAACTGCTCTACCTGGTTTAACTGCTCTACCTGGTTTAACTGGTCTACCTGGTTTAACTAGTCTACCTTGTTTAACTGCTCTAACTGGCCTTTAACTAGTCTACCTTGTTTAACTGCTCTAACTGGACTACCTGGTCTACCTGGTTTAACTGGTCTATCTGGTTTAACTGGACTACATGTAGTATTTATGATTTGGTGGTCAGAGGTCAAAGGTCACTGTGGCAGTGTGAAGGATTAATGTTGATTTAATCAGATGAAGCGATGACTCACTGACACAAACATGAACCCGTCTCTCTCTCCACCTGTCTGTCTGTCTACAGGTCTGCCTTCTTTGTGTTCTGCAGTGAGTACCGTCCCAGTGTGAAGCAGCAGTATCCTGGTCTCTCCATAGGAGACTGTGCCAAGAAACTGGGAGAGATGTGGAGCAAACTGTCCCAGTCTGAGAAACTGCCCTATGAGGAGAAGGCCCAGAAACTACGAGAGAAATACGACCGGGTGAGGAGGGGCGGGGGGTGGGAAAGAGACAGACAGATAGACAGACAGACGGGTACCCCCACACATGATGTAGTCTCTGAAGAGTGGGACTCTGAACCAGAACGGCAGCATCAGCAGGTGAGACGTCAGTCCAGGAAACAGACAAGAGAAACCGGTCGCCTCTGTACAGACGTTCAGTGTCTGTGTCTGTTTTCACTCCCTGTTTGCAGCGGGCCCCAGTACTGGGTTTGGCCCCTTGTTAGTGGTTCTCACCCCTCGTTAGTGGCTCTCGCTTCACGGTAGAGGTTTATGCACTGATCCAATGTTTTCAGTCCCAGTACCGGTCTCTGGGCTTTGGGTGCTGATCTGATGGACTAGTTACAGCCTTGCTGTGTCAAGAGACTGGATCATTGTTCATGTTGTAAGACAACATAGAGACGACGTGATGAATAATTACACAAACATATATTTGCTGAATTATTCTTTATTATTAAAATAATAAAACAATATGTGAGGAATAGCATATTTAGCTATGTTGATTGATTGATTGATTGGTTGATTTAATGACCACACAGCCAGGCTGGTAGAATTTATTTTCAGTACAGCTGATCCAGGTTCCAATGTTAAACATGCAGTATAGCAGAAATATACTTCCAGACAGACACTTACTACATAATGAATAATAAATAATGGTCATGTTTAATCCTCAGAGTTCAGCCCAGTTCTGGGTCTGTTGATGATTCGCTGTAGTTCCCTATGGGACAGTGTGTCGAGACTGCCGGACCAGACTGAAACTGATGTGGTGGGAAAACTTTGGATGAAGGCTGCGTGGAGGCGGAGCAGGAGATGAGACCGGACTCTGGACTTCCTGATCTGTCGGACATGGAAGAGGCTTTGCTGGGTTTTTGTACATGTGGTCTGTGTTTATTTCCATTTGAGGTTGTTGCTGATGTGTTTGAAAGAGTCAATGATGGAGATGATTCACCTTCAATGAACTCAGGAGTTTTGGGGGATGGCTGGCGTTTCAGGTCGACGATGATTTCTTTGGTTTTTGATGTGTTGAGTAGGAGATCATGGTCTGTGCACCGGGTCTGTGCACCGGGTCACTGCTTGGTGCATTTGTGCACGGCATTCAGTTTCTTGGCTGCTGGTGATGAGTCCTATAATAATCCAGGTCCTTGTACAGGTTTACAGTACCGTGGTGAGATGTGAGCTGTTTCTCTGAGTAAAGGGAGAATATTGACGGTGAGAGAACAGAGCCTTGGGGTGCACCTGTACTGAGGAACCGAGGGGAGGTGGTGTTCCAGAGAAAGCTGTGAGTCCAGTGAGGTCCATGGGTCAACGTTCATATCCTGTCATTTACTGAGTAGTTTTATTTTATTGAATGCAGAACTGAAATGAATGAACAGGATGTGGGCCTATGTGCTGGTGGACTCCAGGTGGTTCAGTACATGATGAATTGCTAAGGTGACGTGTCCTCAACTGACCTGTTGGCTCTGTTTGCAGATTGGTGAGGATCCATGAGGGGGCTGCTGACAGTTTTCAGGTGTTTGACTGGTGTTTCAAGGCCATGGGTCTGTCTGATAATGGATTCTTTGAAGCACTGGGGTACTTGGTTTTGACAGAGGAAGGTGTTGAAGATGTTGGTGAAAACCCCAACCAGTTCTGCAGCGCTGTGGTGGAGAACGGAGGGGCTGGCGGCATTATTCCTCTTAGTCCCCTGAAGGTGCTCCTCACCTCCTCTTTTGAAATGGTGATGGAGCCGGTGCCGACTCACACCTCCCATAGAAAATGTTGAGTGTGTCCATATCAGGTGTGGGGGTGGGTTTCTATTTGTAGTTTGTCATATTTTGGAGTCTTTTCCAGATGAAATGTGTCATTAGTGGTGATTTGTTCCTCTAGTTTAGTGGCATACATGGATTTCACTCTTCTTATTGTAGATCTCAGTTTGTATTTGGCAGCCACATACAGTCCTGGTCCAAGGTTTCCCTCCACTAGTAAAGAACATACTGTCATGGCTGTCCTGAGTTTCCAGTTATTGATTATTCTCTGATAGAGTGATTGATCAGATACTTCTTTGTCACTAAAACATTCATGAAGTTTGGTTCTGTTATGACTTTATTATGGGTCAACTGAAAATGTGACCAGATCTGCTGAGTCAGAAATATCCATGGAGCTACATGAATTCTGATCTTTGGTGACGTAGAAAGTGTGTGAATGAAATGAGCGTCCTAGCATGGCCTCTGAGTGCCTACAGCTGCTGACTTCTCTGAGGCCATTTAAACAGGGCTCATTGGAGACAAACGCCCACAAACGCTACGATGGGAAAGCCAAAGATGCTCAGCACGGATCTGAAAAAGTGAGTCATTGACTGGAACAAGTCAGGAAAGTCACTCGGAGCCATTTCAAAGCAGCTGCAGGTCCCAACAGTGAAAACAGTTGATTGTCAGAATAAAGTGCATGGCACTGTTCTGTCACCGCCACTATCGGGAAGGAAATGCCAGCTGAGAGAAAACTGGTCAGGAGGGTGAAGAGTCCAACACAAGAAAAAAAGCTGATACAAAAAAACTCTGGGCCTCCACTAACAATAGTTTTTTTTTCTCCTCATTATAAGAAGCTACCCTCCAAAAAAAAAACCCAAACCCAAAAAAAGACCCAAAAAACCCCCCCTTTGTTTTTTTTTATTCTCATGAAAAAAAATAAAACTTTTTTAAGAAAGATTTTTTGTCTGAACACAATAAAAACAAACTTTTTTTTCACGATCCCCCCCACTTTTTTATATGAGAAGAGGAGAGGAATTTAATCCATAACACCACACCTACCCTCCCCCCCCCTGGTGGGGGGGTTATGCTGTTATTATGATTATTAAGGAGGAGGATGAACTTTAGATTTTTCTAGATAAAATGAAATCATCATTTTTTAGGTGTTTTTTGGGGACATTTGGGTTTTTCAACAAGAAATTAACCCCAAAAACACATCATAAGTGGTGATGGAAAGGATCAATCATGCTAGAATTATGGTTTTAGACCGGCCTTCCCAAAGTCCTGACTTAAACCCCATTGAGGACACGTGGACAATGCTGAAGAAACAAGTCCGAGTCAGAAAGCCAACAAATTTAACTGAACTGCACTAGTTCTGTCCAGAGGAGTGGTCCCAGACTCACCAGAAGCTGGTGGATGATCCCACGAGTGCTGAACTGAAGTGAAAATGGCCAAATGTGACCAAATATTCGCATTGCTGTATGGATATGTCTGACTCAGCAGATTTACTCACAATAAAGTCATAAAAGAACCAAACTTCATGAATGTTTTAGTGACAAGAAGTATCTGATCCATCACTCTATCAGAGAAAAATCAATAACTGGAAACTCAAGACAGCCATGACAGTATGTTCTTTACTAGTGGAGGGAAACCTTGGACCAGGACTGTATTGTTCTAATAGTGTAGGTTCTGATAACCTACGCTAGCACGTTTAGCTAGGTTATGATAACTACGCTAGCACGTTTAGCTAGGTTATGATAACCTACGCGAGCACGTTTAGCTAGGTTATGATAACCTACACTAGTACCTTTAGCTAGGTTATGATAACCTACACTAACATGTTTAGCTAGGTTATGATAAATACACTAGCATGTTTAGCTAGGTTATGATAACTTACGCTAGCATGTTTAGCTAGGTTATGATAACTTACGCTAGCATGTTCAGCTGTATAACTTACGCTAGCATTTCGGGTTATGATAAGTACACTGGCACCTTTAGCTATGTTATGATAACTTAAGCTAGCATGTTTAGCTAAGTTATGATAACCTACGCTAGCACGTTTAGCGAGGTTATGATAACCTACACTGGCACGTTTAGCTAGGTTATGATAAGTACACTAGCACCTTTAGCTAGGTTATGATAACTACACTAGCATGTTTAGCTATGTTATGATAACTTACGCTTGCATGTTTAGCTAGGTTATGATAACCTACGCTTGCATGTTTAGCTAGGTTATGATAACCTACGCTAGCATGTTTAGCTAGGTTATGATAACCTACGCTAGCACGATTAGCTAGGTTATGATAACCTACGCTAGCACGATTAGCTAGGTTATGATAACCTACGCTAGCACGATTAGCTAGGTTATGATAACCTACGCGAGCACGTTTAGCTAGGTTATGATAACCTACACTAGTACCTTTAGCTAGGTTATGATAACCTACACTAACATGTTTAGCTAGGTTATGATAAATACACTAGCATGTTCAGCTAGGTTATGATAACTTACGCTAGCATGTTCAGCTAGGTTATGATAAGTACACTGGCACCTTTAGCTATGTTATGATAACTTAAGCTAGCATGTTTAGCTAGGTTATGATAACCTACGCTAGCACGTTTAGCTAGGTTATGATAACCTACACTGGCACGTTTAGCTAGGTTATGATAACTACACTAGCATGTTTAGCTATGTTATGATAACTTACGCTTGCATGTTTAGCTAGGTTATGATAACCTACACTAGTACCTTTAGCTAGGTTATGATAACCTACACTAACATGTTTAGCTAGGTTATGATAAATACACTAGCATGTTTAGCTAGGTTATGATAACTTACACTAGCATGTTTAGCTAGGTTATGATAACTTACGCTAGCATGTTCAGCTCGGTTATGATAAGTACACTGGCACCTTTAGCTATGTTATGATAACTTACGCTAGCATGTTTAGCTAGGTTATGATAACCTACGCTAGCACGTTTAGCTAGGTTATGATAACCTACACTGGCACGTTTAGCTAGGTTATGATAACTACACTAGCATGTTTAGCTATGTTATGATAACTTACGCTTGCATGTTTAGCTAGGTTATGATAACCTACGCTAGCACGTTTAGCTAGGTTATGATAACCTACGCTAGCACGATTAGCTAGGTTATGATAACCTACGCTAGCACGATTAGCTAGGTTATGATAACCTACGCTAGCACGATTAGCTAGGTTATGATAACCTACGCTAGCACGATTAGCTAGGTTATGATAACCTACGCTAGCACGTTTAGCTAGGTTATGATAACCTACGCTAGCACGTTTAGCTAGGTTATGATAACCTACGCTAGCACGTTTAGCTAAGTTATGATAACCTGCGCTAGCACGTTTAGCTAAGTTATGATAACTTGCGCTAGCACGTTTAGCTACATTGTCTCTGTTGCTACAGACAGTGAAGTGACGAACAATTTGAAAAGCTCTGAGGCAAATTAGTACTTCCACAGTCACAAAGGTTTAGTTTTCTGTACAGATAGCTGTGTCTCAACTAGCTTTAGTCTAGTGCTGCCCTCCATTCTGAGCCATATACTGCAGAAAATATTCAAAGTACTTGGCTGTCATTAAACCAGCACGACAATGCTGAGTCCTCCCTACACATGAAATCATAGCTGATGTTCTGGTTCTGCTGTCAGTCCTTTAAGGACCCGACGTCTTCGTCACTGCTCTTTATAGACCAACTGACGTACACTAACTAGATTCTGTACACTAACCGTGCTCCCTACAGATGATATTTTTCCACCGATTGTTGAGTAAATACTTCCTGATCATACCTAAAATATATACGTCATCCTGAGTTGCCCTCCTCCATTCTGGAGGAGAGGGGAGATGACTAGGGCAGCCAAAATGTACATTTACACTTCACAGTACTGTAGTCTCTATGAAAGGATTGTGGTGCTATCACAAGTTGTTAGATATGTCACTCTTTGTTGAATAAGTGAATAAATCAGGGTGGGACTGCACCTGTCTGGTGTTGGGTGGTACTGCACGTGTCGGGTCGTACTCTACCACTCGGATGTCGGGTGGTACTCTACCTGTCGGGTGGTGCACTCCATCAGTGTTTAAGGTTTGACACCTGAAGGTTTTATAGATGTGAGACTTCACCAGAGACTCAGCTGTCTCCTGTTTGTCTCTCAGGACATGGTGGCGTACCGCGGCGGCGGTACCTACGCCAGGAACCCCGGCTCATCAGCTCAGGGAGGAGAGGAAGAGGAGGACGACGAGGGAGAGGATGAAGACGAGGAGGACGATGACGACGAGTAGAGAGGAAGAGCTGGATGTGTGAGAGAGAGAGAGAGAGACTAAGAGTGTGAGACAGAGAGACAGACAGGTAGGTGTGTGTGTTTCAGAGGGCAGACAGGTAGTTTTAAACACACAGGTGTGTCACACAGATGAGATCATGTCTGAGTCAGTAAAGGCACCATGAGCAAGACGTCATAACATTCATAGACAAGAATTATAATAGTAATTAGAAAATGCAATTTCTGAAGAAATTGCGGTTGTGAATGCTGCAAGCTGAGTCGCTGCAATGCTGGCTCGCATCTGTGTGAAGAAGGTTGAAGATTTTTGCATTTTTGACAGGTTTGAACCTTCCTTCCATTCATTTGAATGGCAAAAATTCCAGACAAAACGTTGAATATCTCGGAAAGTTTGAACGTTAGGAAGATTCCGAATACAAGCACGCATCTCCTATGCGAGCCGAACGTTTTGAAGTTTGAACGGAGTTTCTACGTCGAAAACTGGGAGGAGAAGCGTTGCAAACAAGTGAGCGGAAGAATAATAATGCTTGCAGCATTCACAACCAATAATAGTGAGCCCTACAGGTGTCTCTCCAGGTGTGTTCTGGTGTCTGCAGCTCTCTGATTGGATCTCATCAGGTCACTGTGTTCAGGACGTCTCTGGGCATCAACGTCTAGAAAATGTAGCGACCACGACTCACGTCAGAAAGCTTCCAAAATGGCCGTCACATCGCCCAAACCTCTTTGATATAGCCATGTGGAACCATGGTCATTGTTCCTTTAGAGCGGCGCGGCGGCGAGCGTCCGCGGCGCTCCTCTCCGAGACATCCGGACACGTCTCACCGCTCTGACGGAAACTCATTGATTGGTATCCCATCAGTGTAGTGGTGACGGTCAGCTGGACCCCAGTGATCCCAGTGTACACACCAGTGTGGAACCAGGAAGTGATGATTTAATCTGTGTAGTGGAGGTGAGACAGACGGGTCGCACTGAAACACACACAGCCACTGTGTGTGTGTGTGTGTGTGTGTGTGTGTGTGTGTGAGTGTGTGTGTGCGCGTGTGTGTGTGAGAGGTCATCAGATGTTAAACTGTCCAACACCAGAGGACAGTACAGTAACCCCCCTCACTGTTACCATGGTTACCCTCCTACCCACCTCCCCTCCCTCACCCGGTGTTACCATGGAAACCCTTGACCCCCTCCTCCTGCTCTTCTTCTTCATGTTGTTGTTTTTATTTTCTTACTACAGTTGTTTTTCTGTTCTTTGTTCACTGTCGGTGTAGAAACTTCAACTTTTATAATAAAACCACCAACTGAGGGAAAAACGCACAACCTCCTCTTCCTTTTCTTCCTCCTCCTCTTCTTCTTCCTCTTCCTCTTCCTCTTCTTCCTCCTCCTTCTTCTTCCACTTCTTCCTCCTCCTTCTTCTTCCTCCTCCTCTTCTTCCCCCTCCTCCTCCTTCTTCTTCCACTTCCTCCTCTTCTTCCTCCTTTTCTTGTTCTTCCTCTTCTGCTCACCATTTCAGTGGTAGAGCAATAAACTGTGTCAATATGTCATTTATTTTACCTGTATCTTATCTTTATTTTATTACCTTTATATCTTCTGTTTGCATTTATGAGTTCCTCTATCTATATATCTATTGTAGCGTTTGACAGTTTGGATTTTATCAATTAATTAACTAATTAGTTTGCACTTGTAGGGCTCCACCTCATTTTATAGAAAAATAGAGGAAACTATAACTCAATAATCGATCAAATTACTCTCAGTCTCTCAACTGGTTCTAATCAATGGATCGCTAGTCCTCTGTGGAGATACACACAGACCTACCTAAAATATGTACGTGTCATATTTAAGCATCGTTAGATGGATTATCAAATCAGAATAATTAGACATAGCAGTTCTGCCTGAGGCATCACATCTGTAAAATATACTTGTGATCTGAGGATATTAATACCATTAACGATAATCAAGCAGGTGGTGACATCAGGGGTATTAGTGATAAAACCCTGAGTAGTTTTAATCTAACACCAACTTCAAATATCACTCTGAAACAGTTCAGTCAACAGGCTGTTGCTGTTACCGTCCCTGCCGCTAGGTGGCCCTGATAATCCATCACTGATTCAGTGGTACCGGAGGAGGAACAGATGGTCCTGTGAAGTCCCAGGTCATGTTGAAACCAACCAGGCCTGTCAGTCTTTGTTGACTCAGATGGCGTTATAGCCCTGCCACGCCATCGTAAAACTGTTACCTCCGGCGGATCCAGGCGCCTACAGATTCACGTTTCTTAGTGGTGGCTGGAGGAGTTCAGCAGTCTAACCGAGGCAGGCGAGTTCCCTCTGAAATCACCTCTTTATGTTTTCCTGACACTAGGAACGCTGAGTTCCTGTTTTCAAGAGGAACACAAGAGCAGGGTGGTCCATCTGCTACACTACAATATATAAACCATTCAGATTGCTTGATATCTATATATGTATTTAACATATACAGTACAGACCAAAAGTTTGGACTCACCTTCTCATTCAAAGAGTTTTCTTTATTTTGAAAAATAAATGATGGTCCAACTAAACGCAGACCGGATGGAATAGCATGCTGCTGCAAGATGCTGTGGTAGCCATGCTGGTTCAGTCTGCCTTCAGTTTTGAATAAATCCCCAACAGTGTCACTAGCAAAGCACCCCCACACCATCACACCTCCTCCTCCATGCTTCACGGTGGGAACCAGGCATGTAGAGTCCATCCGTTCACCTTTTCTGGTTCCACAAAGACACGGTGGTTGGAACCAAAGATCTCAGATCTGGACTCATCAGACCAAAGCACAGGTTTCCACTGGTCTAATGTCCATTCCTGGTGGTCTTTAGCCCAAACAAGTCTCTCTGCTTGTTGCCTGTCCTTAGCAGTGGTTTCCTAGCAGCTCTTCTACCATGAAGGCCTGATTGGGGCGGCAGTAGCTCAGTCTGTAGGGAGTTGGCTTGGGAACCGGAGGGTCACCGGTTCAAGTCCCGACATGGACCAAGAACTGAGTGTGAACTGGTAGCTGGAGAGGTGCCAGTTTACCTCTTGGGCACTGCCGAGGTGCCCCTGAGCAAGGCACCAAACCCCCAACTGCTCGGGGCGCTTGTCAGGAGCAGCCCCCTCACTCTGACATCTCTCCATTGATGCATGTATGTGTGTTTCGGGTCTGCATGTACCGTGTATACGTTACAACAGAGTGTAAAAATTGAATTTCCCCTAGTGGGACTAATAAAGGTAGATCTTCTTCTTCACACAGTCTCCTCTTAACAGTTGTTCTAGAGATGTGTCTGTTGCTAGAACTCTGTGTGGCATTGACCTGGTCTCTAGTCTGAGCTGCTGTTAACCTGCCATTTCTGAGGCCGGTGACTCGGATGAACTGATCCTCCGCAGCAGAGGTGACTCTTGGTCTTCCTTTCCTGGGGCGGTCCTCATGTGAGCCACTTTCTTCGTAGAGCTTGATGGTTTTTGCGACTGCACTTGGGGACACTTTAAAAGTTTTCCCAATTTTTGGGACTGGCTGACCTTCATTTCTTAAAGTAATGATGGCCACTCGTTTTTCTTTACTTAGCTGCTTTTTTCTGCCATAATTCAAATTCTAACAGTCTATTCAGTAGGACTATCAGCTGTGTATCCACCTGACTTCTGATGGTCCCAACCCCATTTATAAGGCCAGAAATCCCACTGATTAAACCTGACAGGGCTCACCTGTGAAGTGGAGACCATTTCAGGTGACGACCTCTTGAAGCTCATCAAGAGGATGCAGAGTGTGTGGAGCAGTAATCAGAGCAAAAGGGGGTACTTTGAAGAAACTACAATATAAAGCGTATTTTCAGTTGTTTCACACTTTTTTGTTAAGTACATATTTCCACATGTGTTAATTCATAGTTTTGATGCCTTCAGTGTGAATCTATCATTTTCATAGTCATGAAAATAAAGAAACTCATTGAATGAGAAGGTGAGTCCAAACTTTTGGTCTGCACTGTATATATACACACACACACCGATCAGCTATGACCTTTATGACCACCTGCCTAATGCTGGACTCCTCTAGACCTCTGAAGGTCTGCTGTGGTATCTGGCACCAAGCCTTCAGGAGCAGATCCTTTAAGTCCTGCACATTGTGAGGTGGGGCCTCCATGGACCAGACTTTGACCAGCACATCCCACAGGTGCTGGACTGGATGGAGATCTGGAGAATCTAGAGGCCAAGGCAACGCCTCGAAGTCTGAGTTGTGTTCCTCAAACCGTTCCTGAACCATCTGCTCTCTTGACAGAGGCCACTGCCATCAGGGAACACCACATCCATGGAGGGGGGACCTTGGTCTGAGTTTACAACATTTAGGTAGGTGGTACGTGGTCCAGTAACGGCTACATGAATGGCAGGACCTGAGGATTCCCAGCAGAACCACACTGCCTCCGCCGGCTTGCCTTCTCCCCCTTGTGCATCATGGTCGACGTCTTCCCCTAGTGCATCACGGTCCACGTCTTCCCCTAGTGCAGAGGTGGACAAACTACGGCCCACGGACCATATCCGACCCGTTGGTTCTTTTAATCCGGCCCGCCGAAGATTGGTACAGATATGTCCAAATCAAATTATATCATAATTATGACTGGATTCATTTGTCCTTGTCCTGTAATGCCTGGCGTCACACCAGATGACGCATTACGCGCAGTGTTCCAGTTGTGCCAGGGCTGCCGTAAATGACGTCATCACATTGGCCAGACCGGTCGCCGCTTTCTTTGCTGAGGAATTGGAAATGGACCTGTTCTGAACCCATCTGCAGCAATGAGTGGACCAAAGAAAAGAACAGACAGTGAGTGCCGAGTGTTTAATAAGGAATGGACAACTGAATATTTTTTCACGGAAGTCGGGTCCAAGGCTGTACGCCTTATTTGCCAAGAAACTGTTGCAGTTTTAAAAGAATACAGCATCAGCCGTCACTTTTCCACCAAGCATGCTAATTATACGAACAACCAGTCAACGCAAGACCGGACGGCTACCGCGCAGAGGTTGGCAGCTAGTTTGCTGGCTCAGCAAAACACCTTTGTGCGACAAACTGCCATCCAAGAGTCAAGCACAAAGGCAAGTTATCTGCTGGCATTCAAATTAGCAAAGACCAGCAAACCTTTCTCCGAAGGGGCGTTTCTCAAAGAGTGTATGGTAGAGACAGCAAGTATCTTGTGTCCTGAGAGCAAACGCAAATTTGAAAAAATTAGCTTATCATGCAGGACAGTGACTCGCCGTGTTGAGCTAATTGACGAAGACTTAGCTAAAGAGCTAAACAAAAAAGCGGAGTCATTTACATTATATTCCTTGGCGCTGGACGGAAGTAGTGACATAAAGGACACTGCTCAACTTTTAATTTTTATCAGAGGGATTAATGACAATTTTGAGATAACGGAGGAGTTTTTGGCCATGGAGTCCCTAAAGGGGAAAACACGGGGAGAGGACCTCTATGACAGCGTGTCTGGGGTCATCAGGAGGCACAAGCTACCGTGGACTACGCTCGCCAACGTTACCACGGATGGATCGCCAAATCTGACGGGAAAAAACGTCGGTTTGCTCAGAAGAATCCAGGAGAGGGTGAAAGAAGACAACCCTGAGCAGGAGGTAATTTTCTTACACTGCATAATCCACCAGGAAGCACTGTGTAAATCCGTACTGCAGCTCAACCACGTAGTGAAGCCTGTTGTAAAACTCTTACATTTATTCCAGCGAGGGGTCTTCAGCATCGTCAGTTTATTAAGTTTCTTGAAGAAACTGACGCTGATCACCAGGACTTGCTTTACCACTCCGCTGGTTAAGTTTGGGGAAAGTGTGTCAACGAGTGTGGGAGCTCAGGCAGGAGATCATTTCGTTTTTGGAGCTAATTGAGAAAGCTGACGATTTTCCTGAGCTGAGAGATGCAGACTGGCTTTGTGATTTAGCTTTTGCTGTGGACATACTGACACACATGAATGAGCTGAACGTGAAGCTACAAGGGAAAGATCTGTTTGTGCATGAAATGTACACAAACGTCAGAGCCTTCAAAACCAAGCTAGCTTTATTCTCAAAACAAATGTCAAATAAGTCATTTGCTCATTTCCCCACACTGGCTACGCTAAGAGAGACCCTTCGACGTGTGAAAAAATACAGGAAATCACTGGACTACCTGCATGGAGAATTCTGTCGTCGGCTCTCGGATTTTGGAAAAATTGACAAGTTTCTTCAACTGGTGTCATGTCCCTTCACATAAGACCCTGAAACAGCACCAGAGGAGCTGCAGTTGGAGCTGATTGACCTCCAATGTGACACTGTCTTAAAGGAGAAGTTCAACTCTTCAAAACTGGATGAGTTTTATGCTTCATTAAGTGCAGCCAAATTTCCAAACATTCAGAAGATGGCACAGAGGATGCTGGTGTTGTTTGGCTCTACATATGTTTGTGAACAGACTTTTAGTGTGATGAACACCAACAAAACTCCACACAGATCCCAGCTGAGTGATGAACACCTCAGATCTGCCACAACAAAACTAACACCGGACTTTGATGCACTGGCAAAAAAGGGTGATCAACAACACTGTTCCCACTAAAAGTGAATGTAGGTATTACTACTGTAATGCTTTTTTTATGTTTATGTTTGATTTATATGCATCTGGTGCTGGCCCGGCCCCTCTGTCAAATGTTAAATGTCAATGTGGCCCCAGAGCCAAAAAGTTTGCCCACCCCTGCCCTAGTGCATCACGGTCCACGTCTTCCCCTAGTGCATCACGGTCCATGTCTTCCCCAGGTAAGAGACGTACTTGGCCACCTTTTAAGTATTTAAACCTGGAAGTACTGCAGTTTGTAGTATTTAAAACTGAAGTACTACAGCATCTAGTATTTAGTACATTAACCACATACAGGTTGTTTTTTTTAACTTTGTTTTTTATTTTCTGATAAACACAAGGAAATATTCAGGCAGGAGAAATCAACTAATCACAGACAAGTATATGACATCATACAGCAGGACCATCCGATTGGCTGGTCACTCTTTAAAGGAAGACAATTGGTGGAGCAGCACAGGTGGGAGGGGCGTTTCCACATGGCACGATAGAGTGATTGACAGGTGTGTGTGTGTGCCATGCGTCACATGGCCTGGTTGTCGTGGTGATGATAGTAAACAAAAACACATAAATAAAAACATGTAACGACTTCCTAACTCGTTAACTAAATTCATCTACTAATTAATCCTCTAACAAGACACAAAACAAATGTCTAACCCCAAAACTGTTGCCATGGTTACTAAAGCTAGCATCTGATTGGACATGGAGACGACTGAGGATTAACGTGGCCAGAGAGACAAACCAGTTCCTTAACTGGTTCCTGTTCTGGTTTACGAACTGATTCTGATCTAATAATGACATGGTTTCATCTGATGTCTGAACTGGTTTCTGGACTGGTTCTTGTTATGGTTTCTGATCTGGTTCCTCATCCGTCTTGTTATCTGATTTCTGAACTGGCTTATGGTTTCTGGAATAGTTCCTATTCTTTTGTCTGAGCTGCTTTGTCATCTGATTTCTGAACTGGTTCCTGTTCTGGTTTTTGTTCCAGTTTACAAACTGCTCCTGATTCGGACCTACTAATGATATGGTTTCTGAACTGGTTCTGGGGCATGATGTGGTCACCCCAGGAAACTACAGCAACAGAAAAGACCTGGAACAGGAAGTTCTGATTTCTGAACTAGTTTCTGTTCTGGTTCCTTTTCCGGTTTACAGACTGGTCCTAATTTGACCTACTACTGATATGGTCCCTGTTCTGGTTTCTGGCCTGGTCCCTCCTCTGGTTTCTGACCTGGTTTCCGAACTGGTTTCTGGATTGGTTTTTGTTCTGGCTCCTGAGCCGCTTAGTCGTCTGATGTCTGAACTGGTTCCTGTACTGATTCATGAGCTGGTTTCTGCTCTGGCTTCTGAACTGGTTCCGTTTCTGGTTCCTGAACTGCTCAGTCATCTGGTTTCTGAACTGGTTTAGAAGTGAATCGTGAACTACCTTCTGCTTTGATGTGGTCTATAGTTTCTGAACTGGTTTGTGGATTGTGAACCTGTAAAACTCTGTTACGATAAAGAACAAAATGTTATCATGAATAAATAATAAATAAATAAAGATGCAATAAATAAATTCTCAAGTCGTAAATAAGTAAATACATGAATGAATAAAGTGTTGGTCAGTAAACGCATCAGCTGATGGAGCCGCCCATCAGTGACATCACAGCATGTGTGCGTTCTGACTGGTCGGTTTCAGGAAATTAAAGAATGCACCAAAGCTGTCGGGTCAGAAAATACGAAACAAAACAACGATTAAAAACTAAAGGTGCTTAAAAACAGACGGTCAGTGAATGCATCATGAGGCTCTAACGGGTCACTTCTTTTACACACCTGTATTAGTGCAGCTTTAACTGTGTGTGTGTGTGTGTGTGTGCATGTTGTGCAGTTGTGTCTATTTTTCGATCCGTAGTTTGAAGGAAACCCGCCCGGCGAACTTGTCTCGCTCGCTGCCGGCGGCGAGCGTGTTGGAGTTGATTTTACACTCCACGTTGATGTCTGTGTTCAGAGAGGCATTCAGGAACTTCACGGCCACCAGCGGCTGAGTGTAGTTCACCTAAGACATTGAACATACCACACGCTGAGTAAACATGATGGTGAGACTTTGAACGCACCACACGTTGAGTAACATGATGGTGAGACATTGAACGCACCACAGACTGAGTAACATGATGGTGAGACATTAAAGGCACCACAGGCTGACTAACATAATGGTGAGACTTTGAACGCACCACACCTTGAGTAACATGATGGTGAGACATTGAACGCACCACAGGCTGTGTAACATGATGGCGAGACAGTGAACGCACCACAGGCTGTGTAACATGATGGCGAGACATTGACTGACCACAGGCTGTGTAACATGATGGCGAGACACTGAACGCACCACACGTTGAGTGACACAATGGCGGGTGAATACACAGTATATACAGGGTACAGGGTTACCTGAGCTTTCTTGCCGTAGTACGGGTAGTACATGAGGTTGAAGGTTCCGTTGGGAGGATAATACACCAGAGGTCCGATCTTTTCACTGTCCTCCCTCTGTGCACACACACACACACACACACATACACACATACACACACACACACACAATGATCAATACCTCAGTTCAGATCAATCATCGGTAAACTGCAGTTCACAAAGAATTATAGCCAGCAACACTAGCTCTATGTTTTGACTCTATGTTGAGGCTCTGGTTCTACGTTGTGACCCTGGTTCTGCATTGTGATTCTGGTTCTATGTTGGGACTCTGTGGTTTGACACTGTGACTCTGGTTCTACGTTGTGACCCTGGTTCTATGTTGAGGCTCTGGTTCTACGTTGTGACCCTGGTTCTATGTTGAGGCTCTGGTTCTACGTTGTGACTTTGGTTCTGCATTATGATTCTGGTTCTATGTTGGGACTCTGTGGTTTGACATTGTGACTCTGGTTCGACGTTGTGACCCTGGTTCTTTGTTGAGACTCTAGTTCTACTTTGTGATTCTGATTCTATGTTGGGTCTATGTTGTGACTCTACTTCTACGTTGTAACTTGGTGGTTATACGTTGTGATTCTGGTTCTATGTTGAGACTGTGATTCTATGTTGGGACTCTGTGGGTCTACATTGTGGTTCTGTGTTTGGACTCTGTTGTTCTATGTTGGGACTCTGTGATTCTACATTGTAACTCTGGTTCTATGTTGGGACTCTGTGGTTCTACGTTGTGATTCTGGTTCTGTGTTGGGATTCTGTTGTTCTATGTTGGGACTCTGTGGTTCTACATTGTAATTCTGGTTCTGTGTTGGGACTCTGTTCTATGTTGGGACTCTGTGGTTCTACATTGTGACTCTGGTTCCACGTTGTGACCCTGGTTGTATGTTGGGACTCTGTGGTTCTACATTGTGACCCTGGTTCGATGTTGGGATTGTGATTCTGACTCTGTGTTGGGACTGTGTGGGTCTATGTTGGGACTCTGGTTCTATGTTGGGACTCTGAGGTTCTACATTGTGGTTCTGGTTCTATGTTGCAACTCTGTGGTTCTACGTTATGATTCTGATTCTGTGTTGGGACTCTGTGGTTCTACATTGGGACTCTGGTTCTATGTTGTGACTCTGTGGTTCTATGATGTGATTCCGGTTCTAGGTTGGGAATCTTTGGTTCTACGTTGTCACGGGTTCGTTGAAACCAATGGACAAAAAGATATGGCTCAGCCGGAAAACTTCAGGTGTGGTGATGTTTATTGACACCCACCTCCCAAGCAGCAACCAAAAGTGAGAACTATTTACAAATTTACACTATTTACAGCAGAGAAAAACAGAAAATACAGCATCTATATAGCAGTCAACTTTACGCACTTGTGTCCCAACCAACTCTTCCTTTTGAGTGAGCAGAGGCCACCTTTTATCCCCCTTAGCTCCTCCCCTGGGCAAACCCATCCACATTTTACAGGGTTTTCAGGTATAACTCAACCCCATATACACAAACCATTACAAAACCAGTATTAATATTGACCTCCATACAGTTAACTTACAACCAATCATATTCCGCTGTTGACACACATTACTCCTCCCCAGTAACAACATCAACACATACCTATATTAATCATATTGGTATTGTCCGTGATCATCGGACCACCTGAAGCGCGCCAAACAGCGCTATTTGTTACGTCCCCCAGGAAGTGCCTCTGTTTGGTCCGCGAACCAGAGGTACCAGAAGTAACAAACCCAGGTGAGCGTGTGTGTGTGTTATAGTGCGCCGCTTTTCGACGCCGAGTGTGCACCCTCTACATTGTGGTTCTGGTTCTATGCTGCAACTCTGTGGTTCTACGTTATGATTCTGATTCTGTGTTGGGACTCTGTGGTTCTACATTGTGACTCTGGTTCTATGTTGTGACCCTGGTTCTACGTTGTGACTCTGGTTCTATGTTGAGACTCTGTGGGTCTACATTGTGACCTTGGTTCTATGTTTGGACTCTGTAGTTCTACATGGCAATTCTGCTTCTATGTTGGGACTCTGGTTCTACATTGTGGTTCTGGTTCTGTCTTGGGACTCTGGTTCTATGCTGGGACATTGTGGTTCTACATTGTGACTGGTTCTGCATTGTGACCCTGGTTCTATTTTGGGACTCTGGTTCTACATTGTGATTCTGGTTCTATGCTGAGACTCTGTGGTTCTAGGTTGGGACTCTGTGGTTCTACGTTGTGATTCTGGTTCAAGGTTGAGACTCTGTGGTTCTACATTGTGACTCTGGTTCTGCATTGTGATTCTGCTTCTGTGTTGGGACTCTGTTGTTCTACATTGGGACTCTGTGGTTCTACATTGTGACCCTGGTTCTATTTTGGGACTCTGGTTCTACGATGTGATTCCGGTTCTAGGTTGGGAATCTTTGGTTCTACGTTGTGACTCTGGTTCTACGTTGTGACTCTGGTTCTATGTTGAGACTCTGTGGGTCTACATTGTGACCTTGGTTCTATGTTTGGACTCTGTAGTTCTACATGGCAATTCTGCTTCTATGTTGGGGTTCTGGTTCTGTCTTGGGACTCTGGTTCTATGCTGGGACATTGTGGTTCTACATTGTGACTGGTTCTGCATTGTGACCCTGGTTCTATTTTGGGACTCTGGTTCTACATTGTGATTCTGGTTCTATGCTGAGACTCTGTGGTTCTAGGTTGGGACTCTGTGGTTCTACGTTGTGATTCTGGTTCAAGGTTGAGACTCTGTGGTTCTACATTGTGACTCTGGTTCTGCATTGTGATTCTGCTTCTGTGTTGGGACTCTGTTGTTCTACATTGGGACTCTGTGGTTCTACATTGTGACCCTGGTTCTATTTTGGGACTCTGGTTCTACGTTGTGATTCTGGTTCTATGTTGAGACTCTGTGGTTCTAGGTTGGGACTCTGTGGTTCTACGTTATGATTCTGGTTCTAGGTTGAGACTCTGTGGTTCTACATTGTGACTCTGTTTCTACATTGTGATTCTGCTTCTGTGTTGGGACTCTGTTGTTCTATGTTGGGACTCTGTGGTTCTATGTTGGGACTCTTAGGTTCTACATTGTGGTTCTGGTTCTGTGCTGCAACTCTGTGGTTCTACATTGTGACTCTGGTTCTATGTTGTGACCCTTGTTCTACGTTGTGACTCTGGTCCTATGTTGGGAATCTTTGGTTCTACGTTGTGACTCTGGTTCTATGTTGAGACTCTGTGGGTCTATGTTGTGACCCATGTTTGTATGTTTGGACTCTGTGGTGCTACATTGCGATTCTGGTTAAATGTTGGGACTCTGGGATTCTAGGTTGGGACTCTGGTTATACATTGTGATTCCGGTGCTATGTTGGGAGTCTGTAGTTCTACATTGTGACTCTGGTTCTACTTTGTGATTCTGGCTCTATGTTGGGACTCTGTGGTTCTATATTGTGATTCTGGCTCTATGTTGGGACTTTGTGGTTCTAGATTGGGACTCTGTGGTTCTATGTTGTGATTCCGGTGCTACATTGGGACTCTGTGTTTCTTTGTTGTGACTCTGGCTCTACGTTGTGATTCTGGTTCTATGTTGGAACTTTGTGGCTCTACGTTGGGACTCTGTGATTCTATATTGGGTTTTCTACTGTTCTTACCCACTCATTTTTCTCCACTCTGTACCTCTGATGATGGAGGGACAAACACATTCAGTCAGACAGGCAGGTTCAGACAGATAGACAGACAGGTTCAAAAAGACAGGTTCAGACAGACAGGTTCAGGAAGACAGACAGGTTCAGATAGATAGACAGACAGGTTCAGACAGACAGGTTCAGATAGATAGACAGACAGGTTCAAACAGACTGACAGACAGGTTCAGACAGACAAGTTCAGACAGACAGACAGGTTCAGACAGGCAGGTTCAGACAGGCAGGTTCAGACAGACAGGTTCAGACAGACAGGTTCAGACCTTGGCTCCACAGGTGACATAAGGAGACTGACCGTCCTTCCCTGGTAGCATCCCGATGACCTGGAGAGAGAGACAGGTAGACAGACAGGCCAGGAGAGGTATATTACAGAGCTGCTGTTCTGTTTACAGGTACTACTACTATCATCATGTGTATACATGTACTACCTCTATTAGTACCTCTACCACTACTACTACCTGTACTACCTCTTATACTACACATCTACCACTACCTCTACTACCACCACTACTACTCCCTCTACTACCTCTACTATTACCACTATTACTACCTTTACTACCACTACTACTACCTTTACTACTACCACTACTATTATCTCTACTACCACTAAGACTACTACTACAACCTCTACTACTACCACTACTATTATCTCCGCTACCACTACGACTACCACTACTACCTCTACTGCTACTACTACTACCACTACCTCTACTACCACTATGACTACCACTGCTACTACTACCACACCTACTATCTCTACTACTACCTCGATTACTACCACATCTACTATCTCTACAACTACCTCTACTGCTACCACTACTATACCTCGACTGCCACTACGACTACCACTAATACTTCTACTACTACCATTACTTCTATTTCTACAACTGCTTCTACTACTACCTCTACCCTGCTACTACTATTACTACAGTACCAGTACTACACTACCTACCCGATTCATTTTGATGAGGATGCAAGGCTGACCTCTGCTGTAACCATAGAAACGATCCGAAATGCCAGAACATTCCTCCAACATTGTCCGATTAAACTGACAGGAACGCTTGGGATTGTTCCGGACCTGTAGAGAGACAGACAGGTAGAGGATGAGACAGGTAGGCAGAGAGACAGACAGGTAGAGAGTGAGACTGGTAGGCAGAGAAACAGACAGGTAGAGCGTGAGACAGGTAGGCAGTGAGACAGACAGGTAGAAGGTGAGACAGGTAGGTAGAGAGACAGACAGGTAGAGAGTGAGACAGACAGGTAAAGGGTGAGACAGGTAGGCGGAGAGACAGACAGGCAGAGAGTGAGACAGGTAGGTAGAGAGACAGACAGGTAGAGGGTGAGACAGGTAGGCAGAGAGACAGAAGACAAGTGAGACGGGTAGGCAGAGAGACAGACAGACAGAGAGTGAGACAGGTAGAGAGACAGACAGGTAGGCAGAGAGACAGACAGGTAGAGGGTGAGACAGACAGGTAGAGGGTGAGACAGGTAGGTAGAGAGACAGACAGGTAGAGGGTGAGACAGGTAGGCAGAGAGTGAGACAGGTAGAGAGACAGACAGGTAGGCAGAGAGACAGACAGGTAGAGGGTGAGACAGGTAGGCAGTGAGACAGACAGGTAGAGGGTGAGACAGGTAGGCAGTGAGACAGACAGGTGTAGGGTGAGACAGATAGGCAGTGAGACAGACAGCGAGTGAGACAGGTAGGCAGAGAAACAGACAGGTTTACCTCCCCACTGTCCTCTTGAATGAAGTATTGATCTGGAGAACAGTTATCATTGGTCTGAACCTGATAGCTGTCGTTGTACGCTGCAGACAGGTAGAGAGTTAGACAGGTAGACAGTTAGACAGTTAGCTAGGTAGAGAGTTAGATAGGTAGACAGTTAGACAGGTAGAGAGTTAGATAGGTAGAGAGTTAGGTAGGTAGAGAGTTAGATAGGTAGACAGGTAGAGAGTTGGATAGGTAGACAGTTAGACAGGTAGAGAGTTAGGTAGGTAGACAGTTAGACAGGTAGAGAGTTAGGTAGGTAGACAGTTAGACAGGTAGAGAGTTAGATAGGTAGACAGGTAGAGAGTTAGGTAGGTAGAGAGTTAGGTAGGTAGAGAGTTAGATAGGTAGAGTGTTAGATAGGTAGACAGTTAGACCGGTAGAGAGTTAGATAGTTAGACAGGTAGATATTAATTCGGTCAAATGAAGAATGAAACTGAAGTTGTTTCACTTTTTATAATCAATAATTGTCTTTGTTTAACGATCAGTTACATCGTTAAATGTAACTAATTCATTCTGTCTTTGTATATAAATATTCTAATTAATTAATGAGCATCTTACGAGACAGGAAGCTGTTGAGGTTGTTGATGAAACCGTCCCAGCTCTCAGTTTCTGACAGCGAGTAAGTGATCTCCAGCTGATCACCCTTCGGACGAATCATCATCCCTGAAACATGAAAACGCGTCCTCGTTAACCAATCACAGGCTGAGCCTCGATAACCAGTCACAGGCTGAGTCTCGTTAACCAGTCACAGGCTGAGCCTTAATAACCAATCACAGCCTGAGCCTCGATAACCAGTCACAGGCTGAGCCTCAATAACCAATCACAGCCTGAGCCTCGATAACCAGTCACAGGCTGAGCCTCGTTAACCAGTCACAGGCTGAGCCTCGTTAACAAGTCACAGGCTGAGCCTTAATAACCAGTCACAGGCTGAGCCTCGTTAACCAGTCACAGGCTGAGCCTCGTTAACCAGTTACAGGCTGAGCCTTAATAACCAGTCACAGGCTGAGCCTCGTTAACCAGTCACAGGCTGAGCCTCGTTAACCAGTCACAGACTGAGCCTCGATAACAAGTCACAGGCTGAGCCTCGTTAACCAGTCAGGCTGAGCCTTGTTAACCAGTCACAGGCTGAGCCTTGTTAACCAGCTGATCATCCTCTCTGAAACATGAAAACACTCCAGAATCCAGACTACCACAATAAAAGCGGTAACTTCCTTCTGCCTCCACATGACACAGATGAAGCAGATATATAGATTCTGGCATTAAAACATCTATTTGGAAATCATGGAAAAAATGGCGATACACAAGTTCCACCCCAAGTCTGTTCAGGTGTGTTTGTTTTGGTCACCTGGCATGGCCAGGCGGTCCCATCACGGTATATCAGGTGTGTTTGTTTTGGTTACCTGGCGTGGCCAGGCGGTCCTGCCAGGTGGGCTGGTATTCGTCCAGCGTCAGCAGCATGATGTACATGGTGAGAACAAACATTCCAGCCAGAAACAGATAGAAGATCAGATAGAAGAGCAGGATGAGACCTGAGGAGGACAAACAGAGCAGTTATTATATCAGACAGCTCCTCCTCCTCTCCTCCTCTCTTCCCCTCCTCCTCCTTTCCTCTTCCTCTCCTCCTCCTCCTCTTTGAATGTCATCTTTGTAATCCTCTTGAGTTTAGCTCCGCCTCCAGCTGATGACCTACATTCACTGTGATGGGGGGAAGAGAGAGGGAGGAAGGTATAATCTCTCTCTCTCTCTCTCTCTCTCTCTATAGGAAGGATTATTAGATTTCAGATGTACACGGTGTCTTTAAATTGGACCTGGAGTCTGTTTGGGAGTTGAACCTGTTAAAGATTTCCCTCCTGCAGAGTTAATGTCATCAACCGTGTCCTCTGCTGCAGATTAAACTGTTAAACTGACTAACAGGATCACAGAGGACCAGGGTCCAGGTTCTGACCATCATGCACATGTATTGATTATTACTGACACTGACCACTGTGTCGGTATGTTGTGCTGACATGAGTGATTTTAAAGTGATGAGTCTGACACACATCTGGCTCATTAAAATGTTGTACTGTTCCTTTAAGACGACAACGAGGGTCCTCACAAGTCCGTTAAGATCGGCGTGTGTGTGGATAGATTACAGTCCAATCAACCTCGTCTGTCTGCTTAATCCAGATTAACACGCAGTAACGCTCCTCTGATGGCGTTCAGCTTATTGTGTGTGTCCTTCGGTCTCCATCAAGGCCAAACAGCCCCCGCCCCAGTGCATGATGGGATATATGACATCATCAGAGTATAATTATGTAAAGCCAGAGCACACTTCAGATAAGTGAAACACTGAGGCATCGTTTAATGTCACAGTGATACTGACGACTGTCCGTACAGGTAACTAGTCTGTACAGGTGACTAGTCCATACCAGGTAACTAATATTTACAGGTAACTAGTCTGCACAGGTAACTAATCTTTACAGGTAACTAGTCTGTACAGGTAACTAGTCTGCCCAGGTGATTAATCTTTCCAGGTAACTAGTCTGCCCAGGTGATTAATCTTTCCAGGTAACTAGTCTGTACAGGTGATTAATCTTTACAGGTAACTAGTCGTTCTTTTTCATACCAGGTAACTAATCTTTACAGGTAACAAGTCTGTATAGGTAACTAGTCTGCCCAGGTGATTAATCTTTACAGGTAACTAGTCCATACCAGGTAACTAGTCTTTACAGGTAACAAGTCTGCACAGGTAACTAATCTTTACAGGTAACTAGTCTGTACAGATAACTAGTCTGTACATGTAACTAATCTTTACAGGTAACTACTCTGTACAGGTAACTAGTCCATACAGGTGATTAATCTTTACAGGTAACTAGTCTGTCCAGGTAATTAGTCTTTACAGGTAACTAGTCCATACAGGTAACTAGTCTGTCCAGGTAACTAGTCCATACAAGTAACTAGTCTGTCCAGGTAACTATTCCATACAGGTAACCTGCCTTTATAGGTAACTAGTGCGTACCGGTAACTAGTCTGTACAAGTAACTAGTCCATACAGGTAACTAGTCTGTACAGATAACATCTGTGTACAGGTAAGTAGTCTGTATAGGTAACTAGTGCGTACAGGTCAGTAGTACGTACACGTAACTAGTCTGTACAGGTAACATCACCGTACAGGTAACTAGTCTGTACAGGTAACATCTCCGTACAGGTAACTAGTCCGTACAGGTAACTAGTCTGTCCAGGTAACTAGTCTGTCCAGGTAACTAATCTTTACAGGTAGCTAGTCTGTACAGGTAACTAGTCCATACAGATAACTAGTCTGTCCAGGTAACCAGTCTGTACAGGTAACTAATGCCTACAGGTAACTAGTCTGTACATGTAACTAATCTTTACAGGTAACTACTCTGTACAGGTCACTAGCCCGTACAGGTAACTAGTCTGTACAGATAACATCTCCGTACAGGTAAGTAGTCTGTATAGGTAACTAGTGCGTACAGGTCAGTAGTACATACACGTAACTATTCTGTACAGGTAACATCTCCATACAGGTAACTAATCGGTACAGGTAACTAATCTTTACAGGTAACTAGTCCGTACAGGGAACTAGTCTGTCCAGGTAACTAATCTTTACAGGTAACCAGTCTGTATAGGTAACTAGTGCATACATGTAACTAGTCTGTGCAGGTAACTAGTCCGAACAGGTAACTAATCTTTACAGGTAACATCACCATACAGGTACCTAGTCTGTACAGGTAACTAGTGCGTACAGGTAACCAGTCTGTACAGAAGAAGAAGAAGAAGATCTACCTTTATTAGTCCCACAATGGGGAAATTCAATTTACACTCTGTTTAACTTATACATGGTACATGCAGACCTGAAACACACATACATGCATCAATGGAGAGATGTCAGAGTGGGGGGGCTGCTCCTGACAAGCGCCCCAAGCAGTTGGGGGTTTGGTGCCTTGCTCAGGGGCACCTCGGCCGTGCCCAAGAGGTAAACTGGCACCTCTCCAGCTACCAGTTCACACTCAGTTTTTTGGTCCATGTCGGGACTTGAACCGGTGACCCTCCGGTTCCCAAGCCAACTCCCTACAGACTGAGCTACTGCCGCCCCCCAGACAGGTACCTAGTCTGCCCAGGTAACTAGTACGTACAGGTAACTACTACGTACAGTCAGTCTGTAACTAATCTGTCCAGGTAACTAATCTTTACAGGTAACTAGACTGTACAGGTAACTAATCTGTCCAGGAAACTAATCTTTACAGGTAACTAGACTGTACAGGTAACTAGTCTGTACAGGTAACTAGTCTGTACAGGTAACTAATCTTTAGAGGTAACTAGACTGTACAGGTAACTAATCTTTAGAGGTAAATAGACTGTACAGGTAACTAGACTGTACAGGTAACTAATCTGTCCAGGAAACTAATCTTCACAGGTAACTAGACTGTACAGGTAACTAGACTGTACAGGTAACTAATCTGTCCAGGAAACTAATCTTTACAGGTAACTAGTCTGTACAGGTAACTAGACTGTACAGGTAACTAATCTGTCCAGGAAACTAATCTTTACAGGTAACTAGACTGTACAGGTAACTAGACTGTACAGGTAACTGTCCAGGAAACTAATCTTTACAGGTAACTAGTCTGTACAGGTAACTAATCTTTAGAGGTAACTAGACTGTACAGGTAACTAATCTTTAGAGGTAAATAGACTGTACAGGTAACTAGTCTGTACAGGTAACTCATCTTTAGAGGTAACTAGACTGTACAGGTAACTAAAACATTTAAAGTCTGTACAGGTAACTAATCTTTAGAGGTAACTAGACTATACAGGTAACTAATCTTTACAGGTAACTAGACTGTACAGGTAACTAGTCTGTACAGGTAACTAATCTTTAGAGGTAACTAGACTGTACAGGTAACTAATCTGTACAGGTAACTAATCTTTACAGGTAACTAGACTGTACAGGTAACTAGTCTGTACTCAGGGGCACGCAGTCGGTGATACTAGTATGATCCAGTCAGAACTCTGATAACGTCTCTATACAATTTGTTTGACTTTATTAATTTAACATTATCAATAAATATTAAATATCATTGATATTAATATGAATGGATTGAGAGACAAACTGTCTCTGACATCTCTCCATTGACATGTATATGTACTGTGTGAACAACAGAGTGTAAAACTGAATTTCCCCACTGTGGGACTAATAAAGGAATATCTTTCTTCTTTCCTTCTTTCTATAAACATTCACAGATACAACTAAATATTACTGTCATCACTGATCATCTGCTCGCTGCTTTCTCCATTAATAGACTCAGTTCATATATACATTCATATATATGTATATATATACATATATATGTATATATATATATGTATATATATACATATATATGTATATATATATATGTATATATATACATATATATATATATATATATATATATATATATATATATAATATATATATATATAATATATATATATGTATATATATACATATGTATGTATATATATACATATATATACACTCCTGATCAAAATCTTAAGACCAGTTAAAAAATTGCAAGAATTTTCATTTTGCACTGTTGTATCTTAAGAAGGTTCTAAGTAGAGTTTCAAAATGCAAAAAGAAGAAATGAGAGCAAGAGACTAAATGTTTTGAGCAGGCAATTTATTGAAAAGAACAATTTAACTAAAATAGGCCGTTCATCAGCTGATCAAAAGTTTAAGACCACATCCTTTAAAAGCCCAAATCTGTGCAAAAATTTGGATTCCATGTCATTTTCTGTCAAGTAATCACACTGTCAAGACCTCTTGATGGGAAAAGCAAAAAAAACTCACTGCCTTGGAACGTGGCAGGATTGTTGAGCTGCATAGACAAGGCCTCTCACAGCGTGCCATCGCTGCTGAGGTTGGACGCAGTAAGACAGTCATTTTGCATTTCTTAAAAGATCCTGAGGTTTATGGAACAAAAAAATCAAGCGGTAGACCCAAAAAAATCTCACCGGCACCGAGCCGGAGGATCCGAACGGCCGTCCGTCGAGACACGGGACGATCCTCATCCCAAATTAAGGCCATTACTGGTGCTGACCGCAGCCCAATAACCATCAGACGGCATCTGCAAAGGAACGGCTTCAAAAACAAAAAACCTCTTCAAAGGCCACGTCTCCTTCAACGCCACAAAATTGCCCGTTTGGCCTTTGCGAGGGAGCACCAAACATGGGATGTTCAAAGTTGGAAGAAAGTTTTATTCTCTGATGAGAAAAAATTTAACCTTGATGGTCCTGATGGCTTCCAACGCTACTGGCATGACAAGGAGATGCCACCTGAGATTTTTTCAACACGGCACAGCGGAGGGGGCGCCATCATGATCTGGGCTGCTTTTTCCTTCAATGGAACAATGGAGCTCCAGGTTGTGCAGGGCGTCAAACAGCAGCTGGCTACGTGGAGATGTTGCAGCGGGCATCCCTCATGACTGAGGGCCCTCGTCTGTGTGCTGATGACTGGGTTTTTCAGCAGGACGATGCTGCGATTCACAATGCCCGTCTGACAAAGGAGTTTTTTCAGGAGAATAACATCACTCTTTTGGATCATCCTGCATGTTCCCCTGATCTAAATCCAATTGAGAACATTTGGGGATGGATGGCAAGGGAAGTTTACAAAAATGGACATCAGTTCCAGACAGTGGATGCCCTTCGTGAAGCCATCTTCACCACTTGGAGCAACATTCCTACAAGCCTTTTGGAAACACTCGCATCAAGCATGCCAACACCAATTTTTGAAGTGATCAACAATAATGGTGGAGCTGCTCATTACTGAGTCTGTTTTTGAGACTTTAATTTCTGTTTTAGGGGTTTTTTTGAGCTATGGTCTTAAACTTTTGATCAGCTGATGAACAGCCTATTTTAGTTAAATTGTTCTTTTCAATAAATTGCCTGCTCAAAACATTTAGTCTCTTGCTCTCATTTCTTCTTTTTGCATTTTGAAACTCTACTTAGAACCTTCTTAAGATACAACAGTGCAAAACGTAAATTCTTGCAATTTTTTAACTGGTCTTAAGATTTTGATCAGGAGTGTATATAAATATATATACATATACATATGTATTTATATTTACATACATATATATATATATATGTATACGTAAATATATGTATACATATGTGTATATGTATATATATATATACATATATATACACATATATGTGTATATATATACATATATATACAACATATATGTGTATATATACACATATATGTGTATATATACACATATATGTATATATATACACATATATGTGTATATATACACATATATGTGTATATATACACATATATGTATATATATACACATATATGTGTATATATATATACACATATATGTGTATATATACACATATATATGTGTATATATATACAAACGTATGTATAGTATATATACATATATACTATATATGTGTATATATACACATATATATACGTATATATATACATATATATGTATATATATACGTATATATACATATATATATGTATATATTACGTATATATACATATATATGTATATATACATATATATGTATATATACATATATATACATATATATACGTATATATGTGTATATATGTATATATACATATATATACATATATATACGTATATATGTGTATATACGTATATATATATATATATATATATATAATATGTGTATATACGTATATATATATATATATATACGTATATATATATATATATATATATATATATATATATATGTATATATATATATATATATATATATATATATATAACGTATATATATATATATATATATATATATATATATATACGTATATATATATATATATACGTATATATATATATATATATATATATATATATATATATATATATATATATATATATATATATATACATGTCAATAGAGAGATGTCAGAGTGAGGGGGCTGCTCCTGACAAGCGCCCAGAGCAGTTGGGGGTTTGGTGCCTTGCTCAGGGGCACCTCGGCAGTGCCCAAGAGGTAAACTGGCACCTCTCCAGCAACCAGTTGGTCTTTGATCCATGGGGGACCGGCGTCCTCCGCGTCCTAACTCAAGTCCTTACGGACTGAGCTACTGCCGCCTACAACATCTAGAAACATTCCCCACAGCACAAGATGACACCTGAATATATTTGTTATTATTATTATTATTATTATGATTATTAAAGCTCCTGATTAAATCTTCATCAGTCTACATAAATACAGGGAGAGGGTTCTGGTCGAGAGACCTTTACAAACAGAGAAAGAACCATCTATCAATAACAATAATAATAATAATAATAAACAAATAATGTGCTTTAGTAGCATCATCAGTCAACAATAATAATACAGTTGTGTGTTTTGAATAATGGTCAAGAGGCCTTTACAGACAAACAGTGAGAGAAAACCGGGCAGGGACCGGGACCGGGACTCACCCCAGCTCGAAGCGGTTCGGCCCAGCAACTCGTGAGTTCGCGGGTTCCAGAAGAATTCCCGCCACTCGCTCGAGCCTTTGCGGTCCTCCTCCTTGGTGCTGGACATGATGATGATGATGATGAGGGAGAGGAGGATGAAGAAGATGAAGATGGAGGTCGGTCTGTGGCGCGCTGTTCCCACTGTCACGGCTCGAGCCTCCTGCCGCTGCTGATCCGCAGGATACGCTGAGAGTAGGTGGATCGGTCCGGCTGATGGTCCGGGTGCTCGACGAGTCACAGATAGACAGAAGACAGGACGGAGTCACTGCGGTACACCTCCCCCAACACCGCCTGACGTCACTCCGCCAATCATGGACGGGCTTCATCACCATAAACCCCGCCCACTGCAGACTGCGACGACGTCACTCACGTGTGTGTCACGCGATCATAAAGAAACCGTTAGATCACTACACAGCATCAGTCCCACTGAGACCTGGACCAGATGCATTTAGAACTAGCGAGACCTGGACCAGATGCATTTAGAACCAGCGAGACTTGGATCAGATCCAATCAGATCCACCCAGACCTGGACCCCAGAACCAGATCCAATCAGACCTGAGGACAGTAAGACCTGGACCCAAGCCAAGCGGACATGAAGACGGTCAGACCTGGACCTGATATGAACAGACTCAAGGATGGTTAGACTTGGACTCGATCCAGTTAGACCCAAGGACAATCAGACCCAGACCCGATCCAGTTAGACCTGTTATGAACAGACCCTAGAACGGTCAGACCCGAACCCGATCCAGTTAGACCTGATATGAACAGACCCTAGGACGGTCAGACCCGATCCAGTTAGACCTGATATGAACAGACCCGAGGACAGTTTTATGCTCATTCATGTCACTGCATGTAGTAAAGAGGCGTCTCACATCTGGTATCCCACAATGCACGTCACCAGTTCAGCTGTTAGTGGGAACAGACGTTCGTGTTCCTCTTTACATCAGATATTGCAAAGAATAAACATGAAAGATCCAGTTTGATTATTAGAAAACTTTATTAGACAGAAACCATGAAATCATGACGACCTTTAACGTCTTTACAGCCTTTTAGGACCGCTATAAAGTACAAGTCCAGTATTTGAGTTTGAGTACTGTGGTAGTTAATAGAAATAAAAGAAGACACTTGACTCAGTGTAGGTGGTTCAGACCCCTGTAGTGGACCGGAGCACCATCAGAACTGGTCTGAAACAGACCTGATGATACATGAAGGTGATCAGAACTGATGGGGATGATTTTATACTGCAAACATACACACGATTCTGGGCTTAACTTTGAATCCACATCAGGGGGAACTCTGCCATCTACTGGTGATACATATGAACCACCAGAAACACCTACTGGGACAGGGACCTGGTACTGATGAGTCAGAAGAGTCCACAGAAGAACCGCAGCAGCGACTGCAACACTGGATGGTGATTTGTTGAAATCTGTCATGTAAATATATGAAAGTTTGACACAAAGACCACCAAGGAGGCCGTTCTTCAGTACTGTGACCTGGAGCATGTCTGAACCTGAGCCTGTAAAGACCTGTAGGGTCTAGGTTCTGCTGCTGAACGTTTCGGATAAACCTTGTTGAAAAGGCAGTGCTATATCCCGGAACAAACATCGTCATGTTTATGGTCTGAATGGTGGATAGTGCAGTTCGGCTGAGGGACAGACCACGATGGATGCTGTGGAGCTAAAACTGATTTTCTTTTTCATGTGGTGACTTTTAAATGTTAAATAAATAAAAGACATTTAAGCTGTAAAGTTCTTGTAGTGTAAAAGGCTCATTTCACATTTTGTCCAGGAAGTTCAGGGACTAGAGGAGACCTGGCTCTTCCTTATCTTATTTTGTCATTAGTGGACCCTTGTGGGCCTGTCCATCAGAAGTGGACATGTCCAGAGTGTGGATTAGACAGCTGTCCTGGGGGCCCCTCCTGGAGTAGGTTCCTGTCCAACTGCCTGCTAATGGAGTAGTGCTGGACCAAAGACTCATCAGTCCACTCTGTCCTGGACAGCAACTGGTCCATGTGAGGCCCCAGTGTCCGATGTGGAAGTGGGTATGGACTGATAGTGGGGTCCCGCTCCAACAGGGGCTGTCCAGGGGCTTGATGTGGCACATCAGGTCCATATGGAGTACCCGCCAGTATAGTAGTGTCCTGATCCAGGGAAGTCTGCAGCCCCTGGGTCTGCTCACCCATTTGATATAGCTGCTTTTTATGGATATGAAGATGGTCTTGGTGGTCCAACTGGGAATGGTACAGCTGTTTATTTGTATTCTGAATGTTGTCCTGGTCTTGGTGGTCCATCTGTGTGTGGTATTGATGTTTCTTCTTATTCTGGATGTTGTCCTGGTTTTGGTGGTCCCTCTGGGCACGGTACTGCTGTTTTTTCTGGTTGTGGGTGTGGCCCTTGCCCTGTTGGTCCACTTGGGCCTGGTGCTGCTGCTGCTTCTTCTGGCTTTGGATTTGGTCTTGCTGTTCCTGGTTCTCCTGAAGGTCCATCTGGGCATGGAACTGCTGCTTCTTTTGGCTCTGGATCTGGTTGTGGACCTGGTTCTTGATGTCTTTCCAGTGTCGCCCTCTGAGGACAGGCTCCAGATCCAGACAGCGCTGACAGACCTCCTTCCCTGGTACTGACTGGACCAGCACATGGACTCCCAACTGTCTCCACACTGCTTCCTTCTCTGCAGTTGACCATGGGCGACGCCGGACCTTCCCATGAGCCACAGGGACTGAAAGATAAAGCAGGTCTCTTAAAGATAAGATAGCCCTCCTGAACATAGATTAGTAACATATTTATTGTCAGCTAAATCCAGGAAGACCCACCTGTGATAGGAGTCTGCAGCCTGGACTCTGGTGGAATCATGGAGGTCACCAGCCGTTTACTGGCCTGTGATAGAACTACAGACAAGCAGAGAGATAGACAATGATGTCAATCAGCATCATCTAGAGGACCACTACAGCCATTACATAGTCTATCCAGAGACAGGGGTATAGAAAGCCAGGTGTATATTAAGGGGTTGAGGTCAGGATCAGGACTCACCCTCTGGTCTTGAGTCTGACTGCTTTTTACACTTCTCACTTCTTGATTGGACCAATTGTTTCTTCAGCTTAGCTCCTTCTGCTGGAGTGGCTGGAAAAATAAACACAGTCATCAGTCTGGTGGACTGATGTGGTTCAATAGATGAATCAGGGGTGAGGTTCTTCTGAAGCCCTCTGGTGGTCTGGTATAAAACCTGAACCCCAACAGAGACCAGAGACACAGAAATGATTAAACTCTGGTCCTTTCTCTTTTAAACAGACAACCCCTGCAGGGTTGACTCAGATGTTACCTGTGTCAGGGTCTGGGTTCAGCAGACCTAGGTTGTCCCACTCCCTCCCCAGCAGGTGATAGAAGTCAGTGGTCTTGGCTGCAGCTTCCCAGTCTCCATCCTGCAGACTCTCTCCGATAGCAATTTCACATACCGTCTTCAGTGTGGTCTTCACTGCCAGCGGAGGGCGGCTCCACCGGTATCCGGATGCCTTTCTGGCAGCGGCCAGTGACAGGCTGAGGTGTCCCGGAGCCAAAAGGTCCTGGAGGGTCTGAATGCTAGAGTCCAGAGATTTAGCAGCTAGGAGCAATCTGCCGAGCTCCCTCAGTTTCTGACTGACATAGTCATACCTCCTCTGGCTGCCATCTTGGTTCCCCATCAACTTGTTTCCATATTTACAGATCAACCAATCAGATTTGACCTGGGCAGAGCAAGGAATAGTGGGGTCAAAACTGAGACAGATAGAAAGATGGCATTTAGAAAGACCAGTATACAGACCTGGTGTGAGACGTGGTCCTGGTTCATACGGTGCAACACTTCGCTGCAGCTCTCAGATGCTCCGCTGGAAATCGGAAGTAGGCGAGATGCTGCAGCCTGTACCCGACTACGCTTCCTGGGCTTGTCTGCCTCAGGGTCAGCGATCACATTCTGATCCACACTACGGTCAGAGGTCATGGGCCGTTTGGTCCCAGTCACGTCTCCTGAGGGGTCAGCAGGTGTGTCCTCCGTGTACTTGTCAGTCCTATCGTCTGCTGGATTACAGGCTGACTTACCTGTGGGGTCAGAAGTTGAGTCCTTCACAGAGTCACAGGTCATGGAGGCAGAGTCTTTAAAGGGGTCAGAGGTCATCTCTGCTGAGGAGGCAGAGTCTTTAGAGGGGTCAGAGGACAGCTTCTTACGACAGAAGGCCTGATGCTTCCAGAGATCAGCACGACGGAAGAAACCAAGGCACAACGGGCAAGGAAGGTAGTTCCTTGCATCAACATCCTCCGAGGGCTGACGCCACGGGACGATCTCACCGCTTCCCTGTCTGATCACCTGAGAGACAGACAGGTAGAGAGACACACCAGTAGTCAGACAGACGGTTAGTCGGGTACTCAGACAGACAGGTAGTCAGACAGACAGGCAGTCAGACAAACAGGTACTCAGTCAGACAGACTGGTACTCAGACAGATAGACAGGTAGGTACTCAGGCAGTCAGGTAGACAGACAGGTACTCAGGCAGACAGACAGACAGACAGACAGACAGACAGGTACTCAGGCAGTCAGACATACAGACAGACAGACAGGTACTCAGGCAGTCAGACATACAGACAGGTACTCAGACAGTCAGACATACAGACAGGTACTCAGACAGTCAGACATACAGACAGGTACTCAGGCAGTCAGACAGACAGACAGGTACTCAGGCAGACAGACAGACAGACAGACAGACAGACAGACAGGTACTCAGGCAGTCAGACATACAGACAGGTACTCAGACAGTCAGACATACAGACAGGTACTCAGGCAGTCAGACATACAGACAGACAGACAGACAGGTACTCAGGCAGTCAGACATACAGACAGGTACTCAGACAGTCAGACATACAGACAGGTACTCAGACAGTCAGACATACAGACAGGTACTCAGGCAGTCAGACATACAGACAGGTTCTCAGACAGTCAGACAGACAGGTACGCAGACAGGCAGACATACAGACAGACAGATACTCAGACAGACATACAGACAGACAGGTACTCAGGCAGTCAGACATACAGACAGGTACTCAGGCAGTCAGACATACAGACAGGTACTCAGGCAGTCAGACATACAGACAGGTACTCAGGCAGTCAGACATACAGACAGGTACTCAGGCAGTCAGACATACAGACAGGTTCTCAGACAGTCAGACAGACAGACAGGTACTCAGACAGGCAGACATACAGACAGACAGATACTCAGACAGACAGACAGACATACAGACAGACAAGTACTTAGACAGTCAGACAGACAGACAGACAGGTACTCAGTCAGACAGGCAGGCAGACAGACAGACAGACAGACAGACAGGTACTCAGTCAGACAGGCAGGCAGACAGACAGGTACTCAGTCAGACAGGCAGGCAGACAGACAGGTACTCAGACAGTCAGGCAGACAGACAGGTGAACACACCTCGATGTTGTGCATGTAGTTGCCCCGGCAGCGCAGATGCTCCAGCAGTAGGTGGCGTTCTTTGGATCCCGTTGGCAGCGTGCTGGCGGCGGCCACTTCCTGTTGGTCGGCGTGTTGTCTCAGCAGGTGGCGAGCGATCTTCACCTGCGGCCGCCGACAGAACACGCAGTAATGCTTCTTATCCCACCGCCGCTTCCCGTCGCTCCACGTCCTCTTCACCGTCACGCCCTCCTTCTTCTCCTCCTGGACCCGCCTCTTCTCCCGGTGGCCCCGCCTCTTCCCTCTCTGAGCCCGCCTACCTGAGCCGGCAGTGGCTCGGCGGCGGACGCGGCGGCCGGTGGGCTTCGTTAGTGCTTCGTCAGGAGAGGTTTGGTCCGAGGCGTGGGGTTCCGTTTTGTTCGCCATGGCAACCTCTCTGTGGTGACAGCTGCCTCCACGGTAACCTGCGACCAGGTGTGATGATCACCTTATTGTTTATGTGTACACCAGGTCAACCCCAGTGCTCCAACCTGGACCAGGTCTAATCTCAGGTGAACAAACCTGAGATTAGACCTGTTAGACTGTTACCATGGAAACCACCGTGACGTCAACAACAGCAGAACAAGGATTTCCTAAAGTAGCCTATTACTGCGTGGAGAAGTCCTACACCAGACTCCATTCAAATACCTGGCAATTTAAAACGTGTCCGCTTTCAGCTCACAGACTGGCCTGGAAGAAACGGTTCAGACACATGTAGGTATTACTTTTCGTTGCGGATCGAACCACATTCCTTATTATGACAAACACGCGGCGGTGGCCTCCAGCGAGCCGGGTCGACCCGGTTAATGAGCACTGTCACGGAGTCCGGTTCGTAGTGAGGCTGCAAGCCGAACTGATGAGGAGAAACACTAGATTACAGCTACAGCTTCAGTCCCGCTGTATGATGTAACGGCAGACAGGAAACACTAAATACGAGGATTTCAGAATGGAGACTGGCGCTGCCTCCTCCCCGCTATCGGACCAGGACCAGGACCAAAACCGGGCTGCCGACCTCGGGTTCGTGGTTAACTGTTTCTTTATGTGTTCAGACTGACTTAAACACGTTACTAACAATGGAGCGACTGTTTCTAACGGACAGGAGGCCGTGTCCGATAATGGAAGCCTATTTACCTTCACACTAAAGGCAAGCGGTGGAGAGGCTAACACCACTGTTAGCATGTTAGGAGCTAACGTGTAGCTAGCTCACTTCCTGTGCTGTTAATCAGAACCGAACAGCTGCTAACAACCAGACTGAGACAGACGTTAACTTCAACGATCCTCACCGGAGAGCGGCAGGACGACGAGACGAAGCCCGCCTGGAGAGGACGAGATCAGGCTGCTGCTGCTGCTCCTCCTGCTGCTGCTGCTGCTCCTCCTGCTGCTGCTGCTCCTCCTGCTGCTGCTGCTGCTCCTCCTGCTGCTGCTGCTGCTGCTGCTCCTCCTTCTTTCTCTTTTTCCTCTTGCAGACTACTGGCAGTCTCGAAGCGGTAGAGGCGTACTGCTGCCCCCCATAGGTCACCTGTAGACCACCACTGGCTGGATTAAATCCTCGAGCAGGGTCCTGTGGTCGTAGTTTGGCTCTGTGTGTCTCTATGTACCATATACCGCATACTACTGAGGAACGCAGTGTCTAGTATGTACCATATACCGCATACTACTGAGGAACGCAGTGTCTAGTATGTACCATATACCGCATACTACTGAGGAACGCAGTGTCGAGTATGTACCATATACCGCATACTACTGAGGAACGCAGTGTCTAGTATGTACCATATACCGCATACTACTGAGGAACGCAGTGTCTAGTATGTACCATATACCGCATACTACTGAGGAACGCAGTGTCTAGTATGTACCATATACCGCATACTACTGAGGAACGCAGTGTCGAGTATGTACCATATACCGCATACTACTGAGGAACGCAGTGTCGAGTATGTACCATATACCGCATACTACTGAGGAACGCAGTGTCTAGTATGTACCATATACCGCATACTACTGAGGAACGCAGTGTCGAGTATGTACCATATACCGCATACTACTGAGGAACGCAGTGTCTAGTATGTACCATATACCGCATACTACTGAGGAACGCAGTGTCTAGTATGTACCATATACCGCATACTACTGAGGAACGCAGTGTCGAGTATGTACCATATACCGCATACTACTGAGGAACGCAGTGTCGAGTATGTACCATATACCGCATACTACTGAGGAACGCAGTGTCTAGTATGTACCATATACCGCATACTACTGAGGAACGCAGTGTCTAGTATGTACCATATACCGCATACTACTGAGGAACGCAGTGTCTAGTATGTACCATATACCGCATACTACTGAGGAACGCAGTGTCTAGTATGTACCATATACCGCATACTACTGAGGAACGCAGTGTCTAGTATGTACCATATACCGCATACTACTGAGGAACGCAGTGTCTAGTATGTACCATATACCGCATACTACTGAGGAACGCAGTGTCTAGTATGTACCATATACCGCATACTACTGAGGAACGCAGTGTCTAGTATGTACCATATACCGCATACTACTGAGGAACGCAGTGTCGAGTATGTACCATATACCGCATACTACTGAGGAACGCAGTGTCGAGTATGTACCATATACCGCATACTACTGAGGAACGCAGTGTCGAGTATGTACCATATACCGCATACTACTGAGGAACGCAGTGTCTAGTATGTACCATATACCGCATACTACTGAGGAACGCAGTGTCGAGTATTTACCATATACCGCATACGACTGAGGAACGCAGTGTCTAGTATGTACCATATTCCGCATTCTACTGAGGAACGCAGTGTCGAGTATGTACCATATACCGCATACTACTGAAGAATGCAGTGTCTAGTATGTACCATATACCGCATACTACTGAGGAACGCAGTGTTGAGTATGTAGCGTTATTGCTTTGAGCAGATAAACAATTAATCATTAATCAATATCAAAATTCATATTCGGGGCTGCACGGTGGTGTAGTGGTTAGCGCTCTCGCCTCACAGCAAGAGGGTCGCAGTTTCGATTCCAGCTTGCATATATATATATATATATATATATATATATGGACTCACCTTCTCATTCAATGAGTTTCTTTATTTTCATGACTATGAAAATTGTAGATTCACACTGAAGGCATCAAAACTATGAATTAACACATGTGGAAATATGTACTTAACAAAAAAGTGTGAAACAACTGAAAATACACTTTATATTGCAGTTTCTTCAAAGTAGCCACCTTTTGCTCTGATTACTGCTCCACACACTCTGCATCCTCTTGATGAGCTTCAAGAGGTCGTCACCTGAAATGGTCTCCACTTCACAGGTGAGCCCTGTCAGGTTTAATCAGTGGGATTTCTGGCCTTATAAATGGGGTTGGGACCATCAGAAGTCAGGTGGACACACAGCTGATAGTCCTGCTGAATAGACTGTTAGAATTTGGATTATGGCAGAAAAAAGCAGCTAAGTAAAGCAAAACGAGTGGCCATCACTACTTTAAGAAATGAAGGTCAGTCTGTCCCAAAAATTGGGTGCAGTCGCAAAAACCATCAAGCGCTACAAAGAAAGTGGCTCACATGAGGACCGCCCCAGGAAAGGAAGACCAAGAGTCACCTCTGCTGAGGAGGATCAGTTCATCTGAGTCACCGGCCTCAGAAATGGCAGGTTAACAGCAGCTCAGACTAGAGACCAGGTCAATGCCACACAGAGTTCTAGCAGCAGACACATCTCTAGAACAACTGTTAAGAGGAGACTGTGTGAATCAGGCCTTCATGGTAGAATAGCTGCTAGGAAACCACTGCTAAGGACAGGCAACAAGCACAAGAGACTTGTTGGGGCTAAAGACCACCAGGAATGGACATTAGACCAGTGGAAATCTGGGCTTTGGTCTGATGAGTCCAGATCTGAGATCTTTGGTTCCAACCACCGTGTCTTTGTGGAACCAGAAAAGGTGAACAGATGGACTCTACATGCCTGGTTCCCACCGTGAAGCATGGAGGAGGAGGTGTGATGGTGTGGGGGGGGCTTTGCTGGTGACACTGTTGGGGATTTATTCAAAACTGAAGGCCTACTGAACCAGCATGGCTACCACAGCATCTTGCAGCAGCATGCTATTCCATCTGGTCTGCGTTTAGTTGGACCATCATTTATTTATAGGACAATGACCCCAAACACACCTCCAGGCTGTGTGAGGGCTATTTGACCAAGAAGGAGAGTGATGGGGTGCTGGACCAGATGACCTGGCCTCCACAGTCACCGGACCTGAACCCGATCCAGATGGTTTGGGGTGAGCTGGACCGCAGAGTGAAGGCAAAAGGGCCAACAAGTGCTCAGCATCTCCGGGACTCCTTCAAGACTGTTGGAGACCATTTCAGGTGACGACCTCTTGAAGCTCATCAAGAGGATGCAGAGTGTGTGGAGCAGTAATCAGAGCAAAAGGAGGCTACTTTGAAGAAACTACAATATCAGACATATTTTCACTTGTTTCACACTTTTTTGTTAAGTACATATTTCCACATGTGTTAATTCATAGTTTTGATGCCTTCAGTGTGAATCTCTATATATATATATATATATATATATATATATATATATACACAGAAGCAAGTAACCTGGTTGTTTATCTGACTGACTACTGGACTAAACTACTAACAGAATATAACTGAATGGATGATAAAACAATGATAAAATAATAATAAAGAATAATTCAGCAAATACAACGATGAACATTCATTGATCGAACAAATTAAAGATGACCAGATCAATTCAGTGACTGATATCTCTCTGATTGGATTAATACTTGTCTATCAACTACATTTAGTTTTAGTATTAATATATCATTAAAACAACAAAGACTTTAAGAAGCAGCAGGAAGACTGAGGATCAGTTTCAGGTTCTAAACTTAGACCTGGTCTAATTCAGGTTCAGAATCTGTGGATGGATTCCCTAATTCTTCCTGTGTCTAATATTAATTGTAAAGTTTGTAACTGAGTGTTTAGTTGACTATGAATTGGTTGATTAGTCATCAGACTCTTTCTCCTCTGAGGATACACCTATCCATCAGCCTCTCTGAGTAGATGGTAGGGTTAGGGTTAGGGTTAGGGTTAGATGGAGATGGAGGTTGTGCTGTCTGGAGCAGAGCGGCAGCAGCTTCTGTCTGGACCAGTCTGGATCTTCTGGATCCAACGGTGCGACCCGGATTGAGTCGTTCCT
>CAMQGK010000446.1:7500-140000 GCA_947000775.1 Pterois miles | reverse complement strand
ATCTTATCTTAACTTATTTTATGACATCCTCAGTACTGTTCTCATTCATCCAGGTCATTTTCATTCTGGCAACAACTGAATCGAAGGAAACTGGACGTTTCGCCCCTTATCCAAGAGGCTTCATCAGTTCGTAATGCTGCAGTCTGAATAGTCCCCACTAGTCTGACTAGTCCCCGCTAGTCTGACCAAGTACTTAGTAGAGCATGTCCTGAGTCCTGAGGAATCTTCGCCCAGTCCTCCGGGGAAACAGCCTCCAGTTCAGTCATATTCTTGGGTGTTTTGCAACCGTTTTCTTCACAGATTTCAGTCAGGTGACTGTGACGGCCACTCTAGAATCTTCCATTCTCTCTTCGGAAACCAGGCCTCGGTGGCCTTTGAGGTGTTCTTGGGATCAATGTCCTATTGGAAAGTCCAGTGATGCCCAAGCTTCAGTTTCCTCAGATGTCCTGATACTGAATCCGTGGTGCCCTCCACACACTCCATTTTTCCAGCATCAGAGGCAGGAAAGCATCCCCAGAACATCACTGAGCCTCCGCCATGCTCCACTGTAGGCAGCGTGGTTCTTTTCAGCATAATGATTCATCCTTCTTCCTTCAGACGTACCGCTGAACAGAGGTCCTAAACCTCTGGGGCTTATTTATACAGTTAAGAGCATGCTGGAGTCGACTTTTCTTGTCCTTTTACCCTTTTGGGTCAGTAGTGGTGTATGTCTTGGAGTCCAGGTATGGACCCGTTCAGGGTTTAGGATGCTCCTTACTGTGCTAACTGAAACCTCAGTGTCTGCTGCCACCAAGTCTTGCTGCAGCTGTTTTGCATTCACTCGAGGGTTTTTGACTACTTTCCTCCTCAGGAATCTGGAGTGTAGCGTTATTTAGAGATTAATAGATAGGTTAACAATTATCTCATCTCATCTTCAACCTCTTAATCGGGGTCGGGTCGTGGGGGCAACGGCTCCAGCAGGGACCCCAAACTTCCCTTTCCCGGGCCACATTAATTAACATTAGTTTTATAAAAACAGGAAAATTATTAAATTTGATATTAATCAGTTGAGTCTCATAATGTGTATATTCAGTACAGACCAAAAGTTTGGACACACCTTCTCATTCAATGAGTTTCTTTCTTTTCATGACTATTGACATTGTAGATTCACATTGTGTACACACAATGTATCAACTAAATTTAGTTTTAGTATTAATATATCATTCAAACAACAAAGACTTTAAGAAGCAGCAGGAAGACTGAGTCTGATCAGTTTCAGGTTCTAAACTTAGACCTGGTCTAATTCAGGTTCAGAGTCTGTGGATGGATTCCCTAATTCTTCCTGTGTCTGATATTAATGGTAAAGTTTGTAACTGAGTGTTTAGTTGACTATGAATTGGTTGATTAGTCATCAGACTCTTTATCCTCTGAGGATACACCTATCCATCAGCCTCTCTGAGTAGATGGTAGATGATGGTTTGTCTGTCTGGAGCAGAGCGGCAGCAGCTTCTGTCTGGACCAGTCTGGATCTTCTGGATCCAACGGTGTGACCCGGATTGAGTCGTTCCTCTCCTCAGTGGCTCTTTGGTTCCTCGGACTCCCTCGTTTTGGATGGCTGTCACCTCGATGCTTGTTTCCATCTTCGTCTCTCTTTGTCTGGCATCTCTGAGCCATTTCTTCAGACCCCCCTCCTCGGAGCTGGATGGGTCACTGGATTCAAAGATTCTGGACCTAAAGTCTTTCTTTAAGTCCCTCTTCATGATGGCTGGGATTCACCAGCAGGTAGATCCAGCGGAGCTGCTTCAGGCTTCAGCAGCTGTTTCAGCCGTCAGGGCAGAGCAGCGACATAATAAATCAATAGGACTCAGACAAGAGAGAGACAGCGTAGCAGGACAGCATTCGGTTCTTCAGCCGGACCGGATCAAGTCCAAAGCTTCAGAGCCTCCTTTCAGGTAGACTGGGTGCCGGTATCAGCTGGGTGTGAGGTGTCGGACCTGAGACCTCAGGATGGAGAGCTGGTGTCCTTGGAGTGATCTTTCTCACTGGATCAACTGAATTAAAATGAGTCAAACAATTACGTCACACAGATGAAACCTGTAAACAAAGTTGATTATCAGGAAATTAATTCTGTACATTCTGATCATGTGTAATGACATGAGTCAGTTGATGTTTGGTTCACAATCAACATAAAATGGTGTGATACACTTCAACTAGATTAAAATATATATCAAATATAACATTGACTAGGTATTAGTGTGCACCCAACTTTATGTTTCAGATCACCTATAATTGGTGAATAAGATACAGATGTAAAGTATTGATGACCGATATAATAACCTGATCAGCATCAGAGAAGGTTCTGGTCCACAACCAGCAGCTATTTTAACCTGCTGTGGTTGAATTCATGTCACCAGCTTCCTGCCGCTAGAACATGTTAGTGAAGCATCAATAAAGCATTAATAAAGATTCATCTTATCTTATCTTATCTTACACATCAGCTCATGTCCACTGTAATGTCAGAACCAGAGAAAGACCAGGTCTCTGACCTCAGAAACCCTCATCTGGTCAGGACCAGACTGGGTCGGTATCTGGTGAGATTCACCAGGCTGGTTGGAAATGAAGACTCTCACCACTTAGAGCCCTGAGAGGTCAAACAATCAGTTTCTGGGAGGATGTAAAACTGGATTCATCAATATTTTCATTATCACGTTTCATATTCATCTTTCAGTCATCGTCTGCTACAGGAGGCAGCCGCTGATCATTTCCTCTTTGTACCACGTCCCAGTAGAGGAGCCTCTGGTCCTCTCTGAGCTTGTGAACGAGGCTTCCAGCTGGATCTCTAGGAACGTTCATAGCTCTTGCTGTCTTTTGTGTCCTTTTTCTTGTTTGTACAAGACAGTGATCTCTTTTCTGAACTTTTTGGACAATTCTCTTGACTTAGCCATTTCTATCATGCAGTCAGGCGTCTCTCTCAACAAACCCTCTAGCCAGTCTCAAGCATACCGAACTAATGAAGCCAATGATTAGTTGCACCAGATGTGTTTGAGGGGTTGAGTCATTCTGAGGCTGCAGTAGTGAATAAAAGCAGCATTTATTGTTGAATTTGGATAAAAGCAATGGTAATATTAGTTTTATTACTATTTCTGTTCTTGTCTACTTGCAAACAGCTGAAAATTGTATATTTTGCCCATAATACTTATTTGCAATGGGGGTTGAATCATTATATAGTTTATAATATATATATATATATATAAAGTGTATATATATATATATATATAAGTATATTTAGACACATACGTCTGTAGACAGACAGGAAGTGTGTGTGCTCTGGGTTGTTGACGAAACGTGTTTGTGTTTTAGGTCCAGAACAGGAAGGGCTTCATCAAACTGGCTCTCAAACATGGGTGGGTGGAGCTTCGGGGGGGGTGGCACTGAGAGGCGGAGCTACAACCAGTCCACTAACAGTAATGTAATGTGTGTGTGTGTGCGTGCGTGTGTGTGTGTGTGTGTGTGTGTGTAGAGCTCAGCTGGTTCCGGTCTTTTCTTTTGGAGAAAACGAGTTGTTTGATCAAATGGAGAATCCCTCTGGCTCATCGCTGAGGAGGCTGCAGGTCAGCGCTCACACCTCAGTTACACTAATAACACAAATAATAATAATAAACCATAAAAAAACTCCTCCTGTTGTTCTGTGTCCACAGAATTGGCTGCAGAGCATCATGGGAGTAGCGATGCCTCTGTTTCATGCAAGAGGAGTTTTCCAGTACAGCTTTGGCCTGATGCCCTACAGGAAGCCCATCCACACCATCGGTACGACTGCAGCGTTACCACCACGTTAACCTTTAATATTAATCCACACCGTCAGTACCACCGCAGCGTTACCACCATGTTAACCTTTAATATTAATCCACACCATCAGTACGACCGCAGCGTTACTACCGCAGCGTGTTAACCTTTAATACTTGGGGGCAGCAGACTGAGCATGGAATTCCAGACATCCCTTTCCTCAGCAATGTTTTCCAGCTTTTCCTGGGAGACCTCAAGGCGTTCCCAGACCAGACCAAATGTATAATCTATCCAGCGTGTTGTGGGTCTTCCCCTGAGGCCCCTTACTAGTTGAACATGTCCAGAAAACTACCAAAGGGAGGTGTCTAGGAGGATCCTTATCAGATGTTGAACCACCTCAGCTGGTCCCTTTAGAAGTGAAGCATCGGTTCTACTCATATCTTCCTCCAGATGTCTGAGATCCACACCCTCTCTAAGGCTGAGCCCAGACACCTATGGAGGAAACTCATTTCGACTGCTCATATTGCAACCTCATTCTTTCAGTCTCTCCCCAAAGCTCATGACCATAGGTGAGAGTTATAACGTCCATGGACTGGTAAATTGAGAGCTTTGCCTTCCGGCTCAGCTCCCTCTGAACCACAACAGTCCTGTACAGCGCCTGCATAACTACAGACACCACACCGAACTGCCTGTCCATCTCCAGCTACATTTTACCGACTCACTCCCCACCCTGAGGGATCAGTCCATCATTTTCTGGCAGAGCACCATGACCTCAGACGTGGAGGTACTGACCCTCATCCCGCTGCAAACTGCCCCAGTGTGTGCTGAAGGTCACGGTCTGATGAAGCCAACAGAACCAAATCATGTGCATAAAGCAGAGCTGAAATTCTGAGGTCCCCAAACCGGACACTCTCCTGGCTGCACCTTGAGATCCTGTCCATGAAAATCGCAAATGACATTGGTGACGGGGACAACCCTGGCAGAGGCCAATACCCACAGGAAACATGTTTGACTGTGTGTAGAGTATACGGGCACAGCTTTCACTTTGGTTATACAAGGACTGGCTGGCTTGTAACAACCCTGGTACCCCATAATCCTGCAGTACCCCCCACAGGACTCCCTGGGGGAACACGGTCGTAAGCCTTCCTCAAGTCCACAAAACACACGTAGACTGGATGGGCAAACTCGCATGACCCATCCAACAGCCCTGCAAGGATAAAGAGCTGGTCCACTGTTGCATGGCCAGGACAGAATCCGCATTGCTCCTCCTGAATCTGAGGTTCTACAATCGGCCGTAGTCTCCTTTCCAGCACCCTAGAATAAACTTTCTCGGGGATGCTGACCAGTGTGATACCCTGATAGTTGGAGCACACCCTCTGGTCCCCCTTTTAAAAAATGGGAACCACCACCCCGGGCTTCCACTCCACTGCCGCTGTTCCCAATCTCCATGCAACACTGAAGAGGTGTGTCAGCCACAACAATCAAACAATGTCCAGAACCTTCAGCATCTCAGGGCAACTGAGGAGCTTGACTACCTCAGCGACCTCTGCCAAGGACATGGATAAACCCTCCCTTAAGTCTTCAAACCCTACACAGGAGTTCCTCAGTGCTCTTTCTACCGCTCGACAATACCCTCTGGCCAACCGGTACCTGTGGTGGGAGTTGAAGACCTCGTGGACAGGGGCCTCAGTCAGACATTCTAAGTTCACCCTCGCTACATGTTTGGGTTTTCCTGGTTTGTCCGGCAGCCTCCCTTACCACTCGCTCCCCTCTTAACCCGAGTGTCCAAGAAAATACAGCTACAGATCTGATGATACGATTACAATATTATAATATTTGGCCTAGGATGTTCTGGTACCAAGTACAGTTATGAACTACCAGTCAGTCCATGACTAGCTCAGAAGTCTAACAACAAAGCAGATTCAGATCACACAGGCCTTACCACCCAATCACCCGCTCCATGTTTCTCCATCATCACTCACGTCAGTATTTAAGTCCCCCAGGAGAACTATAGAGTCCCCTGTCGGTGGCCTTTTCAGGACAACAAGCAGCACCTCCAAGAAGGTCAAGGTTTAACATTTAATTTTTTCTTCCTTTTACATAGAGCACACAAAAAACTATCTACAGTTGGGGAGAGAACAAAAAGTGCAGTCATGATCAGTGTAGATTAGATATAAGAGAGAGTATAGCAGAGCATATCGATCCAAAAAACAATAGCTTACAACGTATTCAAATATTTAACACTTCCACAAAATCTGGTCGTAAGGGCTTTACATATTTGACCCACTTGGACCAAAACTTAATAAAGACATTTTTCTTGAGTTGGAGAGAGAAGGTAATCCTTTGATGATGATATATATGATATATATATCATTTACAATATCCATCCACTCAGTTATTGTGGGAGGCTCAGGAAGTGACCAGCATCTTGTGAGCGCTTTTTTACAAGCCAATGTCAAAATACCAAACAGATATTTGTCGGCTCGTTGGGCCTGGAAATCAAGATTACCAAAAAATAAAATGGTGAAATCCAAAGGTATTTCTAAATCAAGTATGCTTTTCAATACTTTTTGATAATCTGTCCAGAAGGGTCTAATCCCTGGGCAGTTCCAGAATACATGCCAGTGATCGGCCTCCTGTGCCCCACACAATCTCCAACATTTTGCATCCCCTCCGTCAAAATGAGCCTTCTGCATCGGAGTAACGAAGAAACGAGTGAAACACTTCCAGCCGAACGTCACGTCAGAGCGTTTAACGTTTAACCTAACTTGGTTTGGTATTAAAAAGTTGCCCTCCCTTTCCCATTTCTCTCTGATATATTCTGTAGAATGAGTCTTTTTTGTCAAAAGGCCTTTATAAAGTTTAGAAATAATACCCGTAATAGGTTCATTTTGGTAAGCAGCCAAGATTATTTTTAATATTGGGTCTTTTAATTCTGTTTTATTTCTAATGTTATGAGTGAAGTAATTGCGTAGCTGAAGGTATCTGAAAATATTCCTTCCTCAGAGTTTCAAAGTCTTTTAATTTTCCATGTTCTGTTAACGTATAAAATGTTGTAATTCCTTTAGAAATCCAAGATTTAAATCTATAATCAATTTCATTAGGTCTAAAACCGGGATCAAATGCACACCACTGAATTATCTGTAATTTATCGTCCAATTGATATTCTTTTTTTTTTTTTTAGCATGTTCCAGACTTTTAACTGGGCTTTAATCCATGGACATTGGATATTATTTAAACTTTTCCCCAGATCTTTATGGGCCAATACAGCACGGATTGGAGGGCCATTCTATGTCTTTCCACCTAGCGTGGAATGTCAGTGTACATATGTTGATTAGGGGCTTCACCTGGGCAGCATAATAATAATCCCTAAAGTGGGGTAGGACCCCCCCCCCCCCCCCCCCCCCCCTCCTTTAGAAGCTGCATTGTTTTGAATTTATTTCAGGGTTTCCGCCCCTATCCAGATAAATCTAGATATGATCCCACTTCTGGTAGTAACCCCTTTATCCATTTTAGAAGAAATATTCACTTGGGTTTGCAGAAGTAATGTTTTAAGGGGTTATTTAAGAAAAAAAACGTCGGGGAGCTCCTGAATTAGGCTGTCATCCTCAAGGTGGCGGAACCGGAAACCTTGTTGTATTTGTTCTGTTTAGCTGTTCTTCCATGTCACTAACACCACCCCCTTCTGTTTTCAGTGGGGAAGCCGATCTCGGTGGTCCAGACTCCTAGTCCCACCAGTGAGGATATCGAGTGTCTTCATAAAGTGTACCTGCAGAATCTGACGGAACTGTTTGAGCAGCACAAACACAACTATGGCCTCAATGAACACCAGCACCTGACCTTCATATGACCTTAACATAAATACTTGACCTTCATATAACCTTTATCTGAACACCTGACCTTCATATGACCTTAATATGAACACCTGACCTTCATATGACCTTTACATAAACATCTGGTCTTCATATAAACTTTATCTGAACACCTGACCTTCATATGACCTTAATATGAACACCTGACCTTCATATGACCTTTACATAAACATCCGGTCTTCATATAAACTTTATCTGAACACCTGACCTTCATATGACCTTTATATGAACACCTGACCTTCATATGACCTTTACATAAACATCTGGTCTTCATATAAACTTTATCTGAACACCTGACCTTCATATGACCTTTATATAAACACCTGACCTTCAAACGGTCTTTATATAAACACTTGACCTCCATATGACCCCTATATAAAAATCCAACCTCCATATGGTCTTTATATAAAGAAATGCTAACATTGCTATCAACTCCTATTGATGTTAGCAGGAATCACTGACTTAAATTCTGGGTGCTAACATTGCTAGTGGATGCTACTACTGTTAGCATTTCCTATTGACTTAACTGAAGAATGTGTTGGTTTATCTGCGGAAGGCTAACAGTGCTACCACAACTCACTGGTTTGAATAAGGAATGCTAACAGTGCTAGCAGGGCCTGTAGATTTACATGTGGAATGCTAACAGTGCTACCACAGCTTATTGGTTTGAATTAGGAATGCCAACAGTGCTATCATGGCCTGTAGATTTACATGGGGAATGCTAACAGTGCTACCAGGGCTCACTGTTTGAATAAGGAATGCTAACAGTGCTAGCAGGGCCTGTACATTTACATGGGGAATGCTAACAGTGCTACCAGGGCTCATGGGTTTGAATTAGGAATGCTAACGGTGCTAGCAGGTCCTGTAGATTTACATGGGGAATGCCAACAGTGCTACCAGGGCTCACTGGTTTGAATAAGGAATGCTAACAGTGCTAGCAGGGCCTGTAGATTTACATGGGGAATGCTAACAGTGCTACCAGGGCTCATTGGTTTGAATAAGGAATGCTGACAGTGCTAACAGGTCCGGTAGATTTACATGGGGAATACTAACAGAGTTTTCATGGTGCGTTTAAGGGCGAGGTAAACATGAGTGTTTGTTCTATTTCTGTGTGACAATGACATGATGATGTAACGGATGATTGACAGGAGGGTCATGCAGAGGACTGGTGTAACATCACAGTGACAGTAAAAGATCCAGAGGATGCAGCGTTTGTCATTTTGTTATAGAAATAAGAAAAAAAAAGAAGTTGAATCAGGCGGCATTCTCACCAAATCGGGCTAAAACGCCAATTTAACCTGCGGCGGCTGGTGCTGAAAAAAGGCAGCGGCCTGCCATGAGAAATGGAAACCGAGTCAACTGTTGGAGAAATGCAACCTGATGTGGTGGCCGATCACGTAGCCGGCGATCCAGAGCTAAGGGACGATTATTGTCACGCAGTCGGTGTTAACGGGCCATTAAGTGACACTCCCACACCGCTGCACAACCCTACGGCAATCGCCACAACGCCTGATTTAGTGTGAATGCAGCGTTAGGCCTAAAAGTCCTGCAGTCAGCAGTTCAGCACGTGGCGCGGCGGTGTGGTGTTTCCACTAGGGTTAAGGTTACTATGGAGCTCTGTGTATTTGATTTAAACATAAGTATTCAGTGTTTTTGTTCCGGCTCTGAAGATCTGTGCAAGATGACGGCGGCTCGGAGGTCACCAGGGACCGCCGGTAGATAATAACTGTGTATTTAGCAAGTTCATCAATACACAGGCTGGTACTACACAATATCTGAGATTGCTCATTTAGATTAGTCATCGTTGCTACCGGCGACCGGCCCGATCAGTGTTGCCAAGTTGGTTCAAAAACATTGTTGTTAACCAGAAAAGAAAATTTGAATATTGAAACGTCCACACGATGACGAACCAGGCCAACAGCATGTCATCCCACGATTGGACGGAAAACCACCCAGTCAGGCAGTGTTGACCAATCAGGGGCCAACAGGAAAATCTGCATGTTACACACAAACATAAATATAATATAAACATAAATTTAAACATTAATACAAACACAATTATAATATAAACACAAATGTAAACGAATCAAAATAGAAATTCAAAATGGAAATATAAACAAATTTAAAAAATAAATAGAAACATAGAAATGTAAATTTACACCTCTGGCACCCAGACAGACTGTAGACGGCTCTTTCTGAAATAATGTGACTTAAGATAAGATGAATCTTTATTAATTAATTATTACTGTATGTAACTGCTGGATTTTATATCCACAATAATAAAAAAAACTGTTTGACAGTAGGAAGTGAATGAGGACCTGGACCTGGACTTGTGAGAGTGGTCAGGAGGCTCTGATGGGTTCCTGTAACGGGCCGACTGACCACCAGACGTCACCAAAATAAAAGAAGACAAACAGGAAGAGATGGTTGATGGAGAACAGCTGAAATGTTTCCTTCTACCATAATTAAATAACAGATTTCTTTTCAGAGTCATATAATAATAATAATAATTATAACAATAATAATAATGATACTACATAGACTGACTGGTTGAAAGCATGAATATTTCTAAATATTTAGATGTTTCACATTTCTGGAAAATATGCAGAAATCTTCCATTTATAGCTTTTCATCTTCTGCAGATGATTATTGTCACAGATAATTAAATATATTTAAAATGAGCGTCGGGTTGTGTTAATGAATATTAATGTTAATGTGGCTGCGAGAGCATTGAGACAACTAGGACACACAGGTAAGTCACTGAGGAGGCAGAGACGTGATTTTAAAAAGGTAGAAAAATGTATTATTATTTATAATTAATAGAAAACAAATTACTTGGGCTGTCGCTGTAATGATAAAGAGAAGGATTAAAACGGAATACTCAAGATAATGTAACAATTAAAACATGTTTATTTTATAATAATTTAAAATATCCAAATACGGAAGCTAGCTAAAATGACTAAAACACAACCAGCCCAACCTAACAAAGTTAAACTAAACTAAGCTAAGCTGAGACCACCTGATGGAGGCAGACTACACTGAGGAGGAAAACTGGCCCCAGGTGCCCCTTTGTAGCTGGTCTGATTACCGGGCTGGTGGAGGAGGAGCCGGGAGAGGAGCTGCGTTCAGGAGCTACAATAACAAGTGAGAGATTGAATTAAACAACCGGTTTTTATTTTATTGACATTAAAACTTTATTAGCACGTCGGCTGAATAACAGAGTGACACCTGTCTCTGACCTCAAAGCTCACACGCCTCCCGGTTGGACACCGAAACGCGCACGCGCGTAGCTCGCTCTAGGTACGGTCACGCGCATGCTCCGTCCCCTTCAGTCCGTTTGCGGAACGCGCGCTGTTTCCTGAGGAGGAGGATGGAGGGAGGACTGGAAGAGAGGAAGAGTTCAGCTTTGTTTAGAGGAGGAGAAGAAGAAGCAGATCAGTAGAAGAAGAAGCTTCCTGAGGAGGAGGAAGAGGAGGTTACCGAATAAGTCGGAGGAGTTCTTCAAACTTTTCACTCTGTAAACTCTGCGCGCGTCCCCGTCGCTCGCAGCAGTAACGCGCATGCTCTCCCCGCAGCTGTGCATAATGGACCGATTGTGTCAGCGGGCACGGCGGTGACGTCACAGCAGACAGCGGAGTGGCGGGAGCGCGCTCCAGCTGACTACGTGAACGTGAGTGTTTGATTACAAACGATGTCAGAGGTTCTGATCCACTGTTAGACTGGATCGGTGGACCAGGGTCAGTCTTAGTCTAAGTCACTGTTAGACTGATATTTAAGATAAGATAAGATAAGATGAACCTTTATTAATCCTTGGAGGGAAATTTGGTCTTGTGTTCCCTCACATTTAGTCTCGTGTTCACTCACATTTACTCTTGTGTTCCCTCACATTTAACTTTGTGTTCCCTCACATTTAGCCTTGTGTTCCCTCACATTTAGTCTTGTGTTCCCTCACATTTAGTCTTGTGTTCCCTCACATTTAGCCTTGTGTTCCCTCACATTTAGCCTTGTGTTCCCTCACATTTAGCCTTGTGTTCCCTCACATTTAGTCTTGTGTTCCCTCAAATTTAGCCTTGTGTTCCCTCACATTTAGCCTTGTGTTCCCTCACATTTAGGCTTGTGTTCCCTCAAATTTAGCCTTGTGTTCCCTCACATTTAACCTTGTGTTCCCTCACATTTAACCTTGTGTTCCCTCACATTAAACCTTGTGTTCCCTCAAATTTAGTCTTGTGTTCCCTCACATTTAACCTTGTGTTCCCTCACATTTAGACTTGTGTTCCCTCACATTTAGTCTTGTGTTCCCTCACATTTAACCTTGTGTTCGTTCACATTTAACCTTGTGTTCCCTCACATTTAACCTTGTGTTCCCTCACATTTAGTCTTGTGTTCCCTCACATTAAACCTTGTGTTCCCTCACATTTAGTCTTGTGTTCCCTCACATTTAGTCTTGTGTTCGTTCACATTTAACCTTGTGTTCCCTCACATTTAACCTTGTGTTCCCTCACATTTAGACTTGTGTTCCCTCACATTTAGTCTTGTGTTCCCTCACATTTAGTCTTGTGTTCCCTCACATTTAACCTTGTGTTCCCTCACATTTAACCTTGTGTTCCCTCACATTAAACCTTGTGTTCCCTCAAATTTAGTCTTGTGTTCCCTCACATTTAACCTTGTGTTCCCTCACATTTAGACTTGTGTTCCCTCACATTTAGTCTTGTGTTCCCTCACATTTAACCTTGTGTTCGTTCACATTTAACCTTGTGTTCCCTCACATTTAACCTTGTGTTCCCTCACATTTAGTCTTGTGTTCCCTCACATTAAACCTTGTGTTCCCTCACATTTAGTCTTGTGTTCCCTCACATTTAGTCTTGTGTTCGTTCACATTTAACCTTGTGTTCCCTCACATTTAACCTTGTGTTCCCTCACATTTAGACTTGTGTTCCCTCACATTTAGTCTTGTGTTCCCTCACATTTAGTCTTGTGTTCCCTCACATTTAACCTTGTGTTCCCTCACATTTAGTCTTGTGTTCCCTCACATTTAGTCTTGTGTTCCCTCACATTTAACCTTGTGTTCCCTCACATTTACCCTTGTGTTCCCTCACATTTAGCCTTGTGTTCCCTCACATTTAGCCTTGTGTTCCCTCACATTTAGTCTTGTGTTCCCTCACATTAAACCTTGTGTTCCCTCACATTTAGTCTTGTGTTCCCTCACATTTAGTCTTGTGTTCGTTCACATTTAACCTTGTGTTCCCTCACATTTAACCTTGTGTTCCCTCACATTTAGACTTGTGTTCCCTCACATTTAGTCTTGTGTTCCCTCACATTTAGTCTTGTGTTCCCTCACATTTAACCTTGTGTTCCCTCACATTTACCCTTGTGTTCCCTCACATTTAGCCTTGTGTTCCCTCACATTTAGCCTTGTGTTCCCTCACATTTAGTCTTGTGTTCCCTCACATTGAATGAACAATGAACCAAGGACATTCGTTGTGTATTTGTGAAGTACAGAGCAGTAAATGTTCAGACTGGATGTGTGTCATCAGTTTCAGCAGTTGAGATCCTGCAAAACCTGAACTGAACACACACATTACACACTAACAACTACACACACATACAGTCATGTTAATCCAGGTTGTGCAACAAGCGGCCGACTGAAGCAACCGGCAACCGACCAGAGTGAGTCAGAGGAAACAGGAAGTACAGAAGAAGAACAGGAGCTGCAGCGTGAGAGACACTGACCATAACCAGAGGAGAGACAGACAGGATGTGAGGTGAGACACTGACCATAACCAGAGGAGAGACAGACAGGATGTGAGGTGAGACACTGACCATAACCAGAGGAGAGAGAGAGACAGGATGTGAGGTGAGACACTGACCATAGCCAGAGGAGAGACCGACAGGATGTGAGGTGAGACACTGACCATTACCAGAGGAGAGACGGACAGGATGTGAGGTGAGACACTGACCATTACCAGAGGAGAGACGGACAGGATGTGAGGTGAGACACTGACCATAACCAGAGGAGAGAGAGAGACAGGATGTGAGGTGAGACACTGACCATAGCCAGAGGAGAGACAGACAGGATGTGAGGTGAGACACTGACCATAACCAGAGGAGAGGGAGAGACAGGATGTGAGGTGAGACACTTACCATAACCAGAGGAGAGAGAGACAGGATGTGAGGTGAGACACTGACCATAACCAGAGGAGAGAGAGACAGGATGTGAGGTGAGACACTGACCATAACCAGAGGAGAGAGAGAGACAGGATGTGAGGTGAGACACTGACCATAACCAGAGGAAAGACAGACAGGATGTGAGGTGAGACACTGACCATAACCAGAGGAGAGAGAGAGACAGGATGTGAGGTGAGACACTGACCATAACCAGTGGAGAGAGAGACAGGATGTGAGGTGAGACACTGACCATAGCCAGAGGAGAGACAGACAGGATGTGAGGTGAGACACTGACCATAACCTGAGGAGAGAGAGAGACAGGATGTGAGGTGAGACACTGACCATAACCAGAGGAGAGACAGACAGGATGTGAGGTGAGACACTGACCATAACCAGAGGAGAGAGAGAGACAGGATGTGAGGTGAGACACTGACCATAACCAGAGGAGAGAGAGACAGGATGTGAGGTGAGACACTGACCATTACCAGAGCTGAGACAGGCAGGATGTGAGGTGAGACACTGACCATAACCAGAGGAGAGACAGACAGCATGTGAGGTGAGACACTGACCATAGCCAGAGGAGAGAGATACAGGATGTGAGGTGAGACACTGACCATAACCAGAGGAGAGAGAGACAGGATGTGAGGTGAGACACTGACCATAACCAGAGGAGAGACAGACAGGATGTGAGGTGAGACACTGACCATAGCCAGAGGAGAGACAGACAGGATGTGAGGTGAGACACTGACCATAACCAGTGGAGAGACAGACAGAATGTGAGGTGAGACACTGACCATAGCCAGAGGAGAGACAGACAGGATGTGAGGTGAGACACTGACCATAACCAGAGGAGAGAGAGAGACAGGATGTGAGGTGAGACACTGACCATAACCAGAGGAGAGACAGACAGGATGTGAGGTGAGACACTGACCATAACCAGAGGAGAGGGAGAGACAGGATGTGAGGTGAGACACTTACCATAACCAGAGGAGAGAGAGACAGGATGTGAGGTGAGACACTGACCATAACCAGAGGAGAGAGAGACAGGATGTGAGGTGAGACACTGACCATAACCAGAGGAGAGAGAGAGACAGGATGTGAGGTGAGACACTGACCATAACCAGAGGAAAGACAGACAGGATGTGAGGTGAGACACTGACCATAACCAGAGGAGAGAGAGAGACAGGATGTGAGGTGAGACACTGACCATAACCAGAGGAGAGACAGACAGGATGTGAGGTGAGACACTGACCATAACCAGAGGAGAGAGAGAGACAGGATGTGAGGTGAGACACTGACCATAACCAGAGGAGAGAGAGACAGGATGTGAGGTGAGACACTGACCATAACCAGAGGAGAGAGAGAGACAGGATGTGAGGTGAGACACTGACCATAACCAGTGGAGAGACAGACAGAATGTGATGTGAGACCCTGACCATAACCAGAGGAGAGAGAGACAGAATATGAGGTGAGACACTGACCATAGCCAGAGGAGAGACAGACAGGATGTGAGGTGAGACACTGACCATAACCAGTGGAGAGACAGACAGAATGTGAGGTGAGACACTGACCATAGCCAGAGGAGAGACAGACAGGATGTGAGGTGAGACACTGACCATAACCAGAGGAGAGAGAGAGGCAGGATGTGAGGTGAGACACTGACCATAACCAGAGGAGAGAGAGACAGGATGTGAGGTGAGACACTGACCATAACCAGAGGAGAGAGAGACAGGATGTGAGGTGAGACACTGACCATTACCAGAGCTGAGACAGGCAGGATGTGAGGTGAGACACTGACCATAACCAGAGGAGAGACAGACAGCATGTGAGGTGAGACACTGACCATAGCCAGAGGAGAGAGAGAGACAGGATGTGAGGTGAGACACTGACCATAACCAGTGGAGAAACAGACAGAATGTGATGTGAGACCCTGACCATAACCAGAGGAGAGAGAGACAGGATGTGAGGTGAGACACTGACCATAACCAGAGGAGAGACAGACAGGATGTGAGGTGAGACACTGACCATAACCAGAGGAGAGACCGACAGGAGGTGAGACCCTGACTGGTACTACTGTTCTAGGTATTTGGTTCGTAGGTTTGGTTCGTTACAGCGGTAAACAGTATTTGTGGACCAGCAGACCCGGCTGACATGAGGAGCTGCTGTGTTATTGAAAATAATGAATCAATAAAAATGAGTTATCGGCTCAGACCGTCGACACTCACTGATCAGCTCTGCTCTGTTCATCCTGTCTTCATGTCCTTCTGCTAGAAGACGAGTTTGTCCTCATTGAGCCCTGATGTCCATCCGTCTGGTGGACTCGTCTTCACAGGTCGTCGTCGTCTTGTCTGGTCAGTTCAGGATTTACCGCGTAGCTGAGGAGTCTGCTGGACGGCAGGTTATAGCGCCGCTCATCGACCCGAATCATCGCTCTGTCCTCCCGACTCTCTGCTCCTTGAATCATTTACGGAGACGTCACTCCAGCGTGTCCGTTGATAGATCGTTAGGGTTAGGGTTAGGGTCTGTTGATAGATCATCAGGGTTAGGGTTAGGGTCCGTTGATAGATCATCATGGTTAGGGTTAGGGTCTGTTGATAGATCATCAGGGTTAGGGTTAGGGTCCGTTGATAGATCATCATATTGGAAGTATTGCCGCAAGCATTGCCCCACGTGTTGCTCAGCGCTGACACACTTGGCGTTTTATCCACCACTTATTTCCCGGCACCGTCGTACGTAACACTGAATCCATGACGCTCCCACACAGCCGAGGGAAACGCCGCCGGTGGATCCACCTGAGCTTTATAGTGTCCTCTCTCCATTTCCTGAACCAATCACAGCCGGACTCTGCTCTTCATTAGTGTAGCGTTATTGCATTGAGCAGACTGATAATTAATCATTGATTAACATCATATATATATATATATATATATATATATATATATATATATATATAAAAATACATACACAGTATAGCTATATATACAGTATATAAATACAGAATGAAGTAACCAAGTTCTTTATAAATGAAGTGTTTATCTGACTGACTACTGGACTAAACTACTAACAGAATATAACTGAATGGATGATAAAACAATGATAAAATAATAATAAAGAATAATTAAAGGAAAACAGCAAATACAATGATGAACATTCATTGATCGAACAAATTAAAGATGACCAGATCAATTAAGTGACTGATATCTCTGATTGGATTTAAGTTTAGTTTTAGTATTAATATATCATTCAAACAACAAAGACTTTAAGAAGCAGCAGGAAGACTGAGGATCAGTTTCAGGTTCTAAACTTAGACCTGGTCTAATTCAGGTTCAGAGTCTGTGGATGGATTCCATAATTCTTCCTGTGTCTAATAATAATTGTAAAGTTTGTAACTGAGTTATTAGTTGACTATGAATTGGTTGATTAGTCATCAGACTCTTTATCCTCTGAGGATACACCTATCCATCAGCCTCTCTGAGTAGATGGTAGATGGAGGTTGTGCTGTCTGGAGCAGAGCGGCAGCAGCTTCTGTCTGGACCAGTCTGGATCTTCTGGATCCAACGGTGTGACCCGGATTGAGTCGTTCCTCTCCTCAGTGGCTCTTTGGTTCCTCGGACTCCCTCGTTTTGGATGGCTGTCACCTCGATGCTTGTTTCCATCTTCGTATCTCTTTGTCTGGCATCTCTGAGCCATTTCTTCAGACCCCCCTCCTCGGAGCTGGATGGGTCACTGGATTCAAAGATTCTGGACCTAAAGTCTTTCTTTAAGTCCCTCTTCACGATGGCTGGGATTCACCAGCAGGTAGATACAGCGGAGCTGCTTCAGGCTTCAGCAGCTGTTTCAGCCGTCAGGGCAGCGCGGCAACAACAAACAACAACAAACTGTTATTTGTTGTTTGTCAGAGGGGCACAGCTCTAAGAGCTGAACAACCCCGAAGACCCTGAAGCCCCAAAAACCCTCCAGACTCAATGTTTGAAGCTTCTTCTTATCAGCAGAGAAAGGGGGTTTACGGTGTTTAGCTGGAGGAGAACAGGATCCTCCTCCATCTGAAAACTATCCTGATTCTTTAGTTAAACTTCCTCTGTTAGATTAAACTAATCGACTAGTTTCAGCCTGATCAATTCTCCATATCTGAAATCTGGGCTTCATCTCTTTCAGATACAAACCAAACACAAGACATCAACCACTGAATAAAACTGATCAACTGAATTAAAATGAATCAATCAATCACATCACAGATGAGACCTGTAAACAGATTGATTATCAGGAAATTAGTTCTATAGGTTCTGATCATGTGTAATAATATGAATCAATATATGTATGGATCACAATCAACATAAAATGGTGTTACACTAGAATATATCAAATATAACATTAACTAGGTATTAGTGTGCACCCAGCTTTATGTTTCAGATCACCTATAATTGGTGAATAAGACACAGATGTGAAGTATTGATCCAGACAGATATAATAACCTGATCAGCATCAGAGAAGGTTCTGGTCCACAACCAGCAGCTATTTTAACTTCTGTGGTTGAATTCATGTCACCAGCTTCCTGCCGCTAGAACATGTTAGTGAAGCATCAATAAAGCATTAATAAAGATTCATCTTATCTTATCTTACACATCAGCTCATGTCCACTGTAATGTCAGAACCAGATTGTTCTGCCTCCATCATGTGTCTGTGTTTCAAGACCAGGTCTCTGACCTCAGAAACCTTCATCTGGTCAGGACCAGACTGGTATCTGGTGAGATTCACCAGGCTGGTTGGAAATGAAGAGTCTCACCACTTAGAGCCCTGAGAGGTCAAACAATCAGTTTCTGGGAGGATGTAAAACTGAATTCATCAATATTTCATGATCACGTTTCATATTCTTTATCTCTCAGTCATCATCCGCCTCATCAACGCCTCGTATCTTTGGCGGTACCGAAAGAAAGATATTCCTTTATTAGTCCCACAGTGGGGAAATTCAGTTTTACACTCTGTTTTTCACACACAGTACATATACATGCGTCAATGGAGAGATGTCAGAGTGATGGGGCTGCTCCTGACAAGCGCCCAGAGCAGTTGGGGGTTTGGTGCCTTGCTCAGGGGCACCTCGGCAGTGCCCAAGAGGTAAACTGGCACCTCTCCAGCAACCAGTTGGTCTTGGTCCATGGTCTTGGTCCATGGGGGTCTTGAACCCGTGACGTCCGCGTCCTAACACAAGTCCTTACAGACTGAGCTACTGCCGCCCCCAGCATAAAATAAAGGCAACCAAAAAACGCTGCCAGTCTCCTTCACACAACAGTAAGATCTGGTCCGCCCTCACAGAAATTGAGCCAATCACATCGCATGACCTCAGCTTCAGTCACGCTGCACGTGTTCTACCTCATGTTCCTGTCCGCCGTGTCCCAGCCTCAATTCTAGTGTGACGGTAAACGGGATGAAAAAATACACAATCGGCTTCATAACCTGTTTCAGATGAACCCAACAATATCCGAACCGTGACTAGAGAACCCAGTGTGACTAGAGAACCCGGCGTGACTAGAGAACCCAGTGTGACTAGAGAATCCAGCGGTTCTGATTATACCAGAACTGTGGAAAGAAATAAAAAAATCAGCATTTTTCTATTAATACAATATTCAGCTGGACGTGTCCTCGTAAGTCACATTAACACGTTTTTTTTTTTTTGTGTGTGTGTGTAGTGTGTTTGTGTGTGTGTATAGTGTGCGTGTGTAGTGTGTTTGTGTGTATGTGCTTGAGGATGAGTGGCGGTAAAAAGAGGAGTGGCTTCCAGATCACCAGTGTGACCTCAGACTTCAACCAAGCTACAGCCGGCAAATCAGCTCCCAGTGTGGTCCTGTCCGTCTTCCAATCAGCAGCCTCCTCTTCCTGCTGTCCTCAGGGAAGCTCCTCCCAGCCAACTACGCCCTCTCTTAACAGGAAATGCATCTCCCGTGATGCGTCGGTACAGGGGGCGGAGTCTTCCTCCAGGTTCAGGGTGGTAAGGCTGGCAGTGGGCGGGGCCGGCAGCGGTGGGCAGGCCGAGCCGTATCGCCGCGGCCGATGGACTTGCACAGACTTCATGGAGAGGAAGGAAGGGGTGGGGTTCAGGCGGGTGATGGGCACCATGAGACACGCCCACTCGCTGGAGTCCCTGGAGATGATTGGCCGGGACATGGACAGAGGCGGAGTCTACATCCAGGACACCACCCACCTGCTGGCAAAGCCAATCACAGGCAGTGAGGGAGCGGGTCTTGCACTGCGAAGCGAACCGCTCTCCCTGACGCACAAAGAGCCAATCAGCATCCGGCTCCTGGATTGCAAAAAGCCAATGGGAGCTCAGGGTTTTGAATCCACCCCTCCGCCTCCTTCGCCCCGCCCCCGAAATATCCCTCCTCCGCTACGACTGGACGTTGACTCTGCAGGACGGGTACAAACATACATCTCTGTTGGGGGAATTTAAAAGCTTTAATGGCTGTCCCATTCACCTATCTGTCTCTCTTCTAGTCTGTCCTCAGGTTGTCTCACTCTCAGCCTAGCCCCCCCCCTCTGGACCGTACCAACCTATTCCGACCCCTATTCAGACTGCAGCAACCCTCAGTCTGGACCAGACCATCTTCAGCTTGCCGGAAGACGCCAGGTAGCTCTCTGTTGTCTTCATGTCTTTACCTGTCTGTCTGCGCTGTATCCAGGTGTCTTTACCTGTCTGTCTGCACTGTATCCAGGTGTCTTTACCTGTCTGTCTGCACTGTATCCAGGTGTCTTTACCTGTCTGTCTGCACTGTATCCAGGTGTCTTTACCTGTCTGTCTACTTTCAGCAGTGCAGTGATGATAATAATTAATGCACCAGAACATTTTCAGCAGGAAATGCTTTTTCTAGTGATCATTCAGAATCTGGAGTTAATTTGAATATTATCGTGAATTTTTATTCAGCCTGATAAATATGTTGTTTGTAACCAACGCACTCAGGGTTAATGCTGCTGATCTGAAGCTACCACACACACACAAACACACACACACATACACACACTGGTCTGACAGTCAGCTGACCTGTGTGTGTGTGTGTGTGTGTGTGTGTGTGTGTGTGTGTGTGTGTGGTATTGAGAGGAATAGAGGAGCTATTCATTCAGTGCTGTTATTAACGGCACCGACTGACCTGAGTAGGGTCCAAACCTTTACGATATAATCAGTATATCCTGCTATAGTTGTTATTATCTGATATATTCAGTATGGTCTGATCTATGCATTAATTATTATTAAGTTGTTATTAATAGAGTGATTATTTTATAATACTTCATGTTGTATAGTATCTTTACTGGATCAGTTTGAATCCTCAGAAGAAAAATTTTAGTGAATCATTTAGAAACTGGGTGAACGAATGAATGAAGCTCTGTGTTCAAACCCACTCTGAGTGGGCGTGGGCTGGAATCCACAGCCGTGTTTCCATTGGCTGTCACAGTGAGTGGGCGTGGGCTGGAATCTGTCTGGTTTAGAGGAGACACAGAGAGACAGAGTCAACATCTGGACATCCTGAGACAGATGCTGCTGCTGAGTGGACAAAGAGTCTGGACCTTAATGAGGGACAGGAGACATTAATGAAGGACATCAGACCTTAACAGGAGATATTGAAGATGCTGGACCTTGATGAGGGACAGCAGAGGGTTAGCAATCTGTCGCTGAGCTCTGATTGGACGCTCATGTTTGACGGTGGGCTGTGATTGGACCAGGTATGGCAGAGGGTCAGCAGTCTGTAGCTGAGCTCTGATTGGACGCTCATGTTTGAAGGTGAGCTGTGATTGGACCACGGACGGCAGCAGTCTTAGCTGAGCTCTGATTGGACGTTCATGTTTGACAGTGGGCTGTAATTGGACTAAGGATGGCAGAGGGTCTTTAGCTGATGCTCTTTAGCTGCTCTCGTGGGATGCTCATGTTTGACGGTGGGCGGTCATTTGGCGGAGATGTTTGGTAGCATAAAGAAAATGATTTTGGGGCCACAGCAGCGATCCCCTCCCCTCTCTGACCCCGCCCCTTGTCCTCGCCCCCAGCGGCGTCCTCCAACGACTCCGCCCCTCCCCCTCAGGACTCTGCAGCTTGTTGCCAAGCAACCAGAGACACCTGTTGTGTTACAGGATCAGAGAATTGTCAAAGGTCACGTATCCAGGGTCAGGGAGTCCTGGCCGGACACTGGGCTGACGACCTCTGAATCTAAACCCAAGATTAGTCTGAGCCCCCTCTCCTGGGATCAGCCCAGAAGTACCAGCCAACCACAACCTCACGTCACCCCACTTGCCCCACCAGCCCTGCCCCGGGGCCTGCACCCTCATCGGTCAGTCCCATTTAGGGCTCCACCCAGTGGGCGGGGCTCTGATACCACCATGATGTCACTGCTGCTGTTCTGCCACAGGTAACCACATGGAGGGGATGGTGTTTCTGCTGCAGGTGTGCTCAGATTAACCTGGAGATTAACACACTTTGTGAACATCTAACCACACTGTCATGATTTATTGATTAGTGATCATCTATTGATAAGAAAGGAAGGTCATCTTATTGTTTTATTGATCAAGATTTCAAATCTTCTTGTCTGACGGTGTCCTCACATGACGGACACATAAAGCATCATCATAATCAATAGCACCATGTAAATATCACCATAATCAATATCACCATAATCAATATGACCATAATAAATATGACCATAATCAGTGTCACTATAATCAGTCACTCAGTCACTCATCTTCAACCACTTATCCGGGTCGGGTCGTGGGGCAACAGCTCCAGCAGGGACCCCAAACTTCCCTTTCCCGGGCCATATTAACCGGCTCTGACTGGGGGATCCCGAGGCGTTCCCAGGCCAGTGTGGAGATATAATCTTTCCACCTAGTTCTGGGTCATGTCCCCTAGTCCTGAGTCAGCTTCCCAGCTGGTTGTGTTTGGAATACCTCCCTAGGGAGGCGCCCAGGGGGCATCCTTACCAGATTCCCGAAACACCTTAATTGGCTCCTTTCAATGCAAAGGAGCAGCGGCTCTACTCCGAGTCCCTCACGGATGACTGAGCTTCTCACCTTATCTCTAAGGGAGATGCCAGCCACCCTCCTGAGAAAACCCATTTCGGCTAGTTCTTTCGGTCATGACCCAGCCCTCATAACCATAGGTGAGAGGAGGAGCAAAGATTGACTGGTAGATAGAGAGCTTTGCCTTCCGGCTCAACTCTCTCAACGGTGCGGTAAAGTGACTGCAATACTGCCCTCGCTGCTCCGATTCTCCGGCCAGTCTCATGTTCCATTGTTCCCTCACTCGCGAACAAGACTCAAGGTTGAACTCCTTCACTTGGGGTAAATACTCATTCCCTCGGTGGATCTTGTCAATTCCCGGGGCCTTGTCACTGTGGAGCTGTTTAACTACATCAGTGACTTCCCTCAGGGAAATTGACAATGATCCCCCATCAGCCTCCAGCTCTGCCTCTACAATAGAGGGCGTATCAGACAGGTTCAGGAGTTCCTCAAAGTGCTCCTTCCCCCGCCCAGTTACCTCCTCAGTTGAGGTCAACATTGTCCCATACTCACTGTACACAGCTTGGATGGTTCCCCATTTCCCCCTCCTGAGGTGCTGGACAGTTTTCCAGAAGCACTTTGGTGCTGAACAAAAGTCCTTCTCCATGGCTGCTCCGAACTCCTCCCACACCCGCTGCTTTGCCTCAGATACAGCAGCTGCTGCCCTACGGGTCTGTCAGTACATTAGAACTGCCTCCGGAGTCCTCCGTGATAACATATCCCGGAAAGGACTCCTTCTTCAGTCGGACAGCTTCCCTGACCACTGGTGTCCACCACGGTGTTCGAGGGTTACCGCCCCTTGAGGCACCTAAGACCCTCAGGCCACATCTCACCGCCGCAGCTTCAGCAATGGAAACATCACCCGTCACTCAGGTTCAATGCCCCCAGCCTCCACAGGGATGCCAGAAAAGCTCCGCCGGAGGTGTGAGTTGAAGATCTCTCGGATAGGGGCCTCCTCCAGACGTTTCCACTTTACTACCTGTTGTGGTTTACCAGGTCTGTCCAGAGTCTTCCACCATCCTCTGATTCAATTCACGACCAGATGGTGATCAGTTGACATCAATATCACCATAATCAATATCACCATAATTATGGGGCAGCAGTAGCTCAGTCTGTAGGGAGTTGGCTTGGGAACCGGAGGGTCACCGGTTCAAGTCCCGACATGGACCAAGAACTGAGTGTGAACTGGTAGCTGGAGAGGTGCCAGTTTACCTCTTGGGCACTGCCGAGGTGCCCCTGAGCAAGGCACCAAACCCCCAACTGCTCGGGGCGCTTGTCAGGAGCAGCCCCCCCACTCTGACATCTCTCCATTTGATGCATGTATATGGGTCCTGTTTGTGCATGTGTGTGTTCGGGTCTGCATGTACTGTGTATAAGTAAAAACAACAGAGTGTAAAAATTGAATTTCCCCATTGTGGGACAAATAAAGGAATATCCTCTATCTTCTTCTTGTTATTATTATACTATAATCAATTTCACTGTATTCACAATATTTAATAATAATTAATTAATATACCATAATCAGTATCACCATAATCAATATAATCAGAATCAATATTACTATAATCAATTTCACTATAATCCATATCACCATAATCAATATTACTATAATCAGTTTCACTATAATCAATATCACCATAATTAATATCACCATAATCATTATCACTATCATCAATATCACCATAATCAATATCACCATAAACATTATCACTATAATCAATATCACCATAATCAGTATCACTAAGATCAGTGTAGCGTGTGACAGTTTGGATTTTATAAATTAATTAACTAATTAATTAATTTGTTCGCACTCTTAGGGCACCACCTCATTTTATAGAAAAATAGAGGAAACTAGAACTCAATAATCGATCGAATTACTTTATCAGTCTCACAACTGGAATAAGTTCTAATCAATGGATCGCTAGTCCTCTGCTGAAACGCACACACAGACCACGACGTAATGATAGCGGGAATATTTATTTACATAGATCGTGACAACTCAATAAATGATATGATGAAAATGAATAATGAAGGACACCTAACCTAATGAATGATGGCTGAATGATGAGGATTGTGTGAATAAGGATGATTCAGTGAGTTAGTGATGAGAGAATATGAGACTTCCTCTAACGGCTGAGAACATTAAACCTATCTGTTTGGAGTTAACTCAACGTCAGAAGATCAATAAGACAACAGCTCTTGATCGGTCCCAGCCACCAATGTTCTTACTTCCTCAGTAGTCAGCTCCGAGTCGGGTCCGAAGTCTCTCTCTCTCTCTCTCCCTCCTATGACGCGCCGTCTGAGCAGGATGCGCTTAGAGATTCAGCTGGGGACTCGGCCCTTGGATGCCAACAGAAGGAGTCCGTAGTCGGTCTCCCACTTCTCTAGAAGTTGATCCTGTGAATTGATATAATTGGCAGGCTGGATCGCTGACGGGCTGGATCGCTCGTTGATCTTCTGTGTCGTTTGACAATTTCTCACTCGCGGATAAACAAACGTTGCCGAACGAATATTAAAGCTTAAATGACTCAGAGTCAGGAGTCGTCAGAACTACGCTGACTTAACTTAGCTTTAAGAGAAATCATGCAGAGTGCGTGAGAGGGACCGGAGTGAGTAAACTGAGGGGAGCCCAGTTTTGGCTTAATTCCCCCTTAACTGGAAGAGGCTCCCTCTGCGAGGGAGACCTAAACCAAAAAAGCCTCGAGCCGCTCCAAACTCTAAGTTTTACTTTCGAAGTAACTTCCCTCAGGGGAGGGGCTCCTGATCGATTCCCAATCACTCTCTTACTGGGAAGTTTTAACACACACGCACATCATAATTCTCTCATCACTATACAGGTTCAGTTAATCCTATACATGACTACTATGTGATTCGGCGATATTGATGCCATTAACAATAATAAGGCAGGTGGTGACATTAGGGGGTATTAGTGATAATACCCTGAGTAGTTTTCATCTAACACCAACTTCAAATATCACGCTGAAACAGTTCAATCAACAGTCTGTTGCTGTTACCGTCCATGCCGCTAGGTGGCCCTGTTGATCCATGGGAGTAGAAACAAATGGTCCTTTGAAGTCAAAGGTCATTTTGAAAACTGACCAGGCCTATCAGTCTTTGTTGACTCAGACGGCCTTTATTGCCCCGTCGTAAGATCCTGTTGCTTCCTGGGAGGCTGTGGATTCTGACGCTTGCAAAGTCACTTCTTCAGAATGAATAACTTGAGAACAAAGGAACAAATGTCTCTCCAGAGGGTGTTTGCCCTGATCAGTATCTCCTTTATTTATGTCCTCTTGATGCTGGAATGTGGTTTGTCAGGGTTTGGGATTAGTACCGGAACCAGTGCTCATCTCCAATTCCCTTCTTGTTTATAAAAAAGGGGAACACAAGGACAGGGCAGTCCATCCGCTACATCAGTATCACCATAATCAATATCACCATAATCAGTATCACCATAATCAATATCACTATAATCAGTATCACCATAATCAATATCACTATAATCAGTATCACTATAATCAATATCACCATAATCAGTATCACCATAATCAATATCACTATAATCAATATCACTATAATCAGTATCACTATAATCAATATCACCATAATCAGTATCACTATAATCAATATCACTATAATCAGTATCACCATAATCAATATCACTATAATCAATATCACTATAATCAGTATCACCATAATCAATATCACTGTAATCAATATCACCATAATCAGTATCACCATAATCAATATAACTATAATCAGTATCACCATAATCAATATCACTATAATCAGTATCACTATAATCAATATCACCATAATCAGTATCACTATAATCAATAACACTATCATCAGTATCACTATAATCAATATCACTATAATCAGTATCACCATAATCAATATCACTATAATCAATATCACATCAGATCCATAATCAATATAACTATAATCATATCACTATAATCAGTATCACCATAATCAATATCACCATAATCAATATCACTATAATCAGTATCACCATAATCAATATCACCATAATCAATATCACTATAATCAGTATCACCATAATCATCTTCTTCATCTTCATCTTCAACCGCTTATCCGGGGTCGGGTCGCGGGGGCAACAGCTCCAGCAGGGGACCCCAAACTTCCCTTTCCCGGGCCACATTAACCAGCTCTGACTGGGGGATCCCGAGGCGTTCCCAGGCCAGTGTGGAGATATAATCTCTCCATCTAGTCCTGGGTCGTCCCCGGGGTCTCCTCCCAGCTGGTTGTACCTGGAACACCTCCCTAGGGAGGCGCCCAGGAGGCATCCTTACCAGATGCCTGAACCACCTCAACTGGCTCCTTTCAACGCAAAGGAGCAGCGGCTCTACTCCGAGTCCCTCACGGATGACTGAGCTTCTCACCTTATCTCTAAGGGAGATGCCAGCCACCCTCCTGAGAAAACCCATTTCGGCTGCTTGTACTCGCGATCAAGTTCTTTCGGTCATGACCCAGCCCTCATGACCATAGGTGAGAGTAGGAACGAAGATTGACCGGTAGATAGAGAGCTTTGCCTTCCGGCTCAACTCTCTCTTCGTCACAACGGTGCGGTACAGCGACTGCAATACCGCCCCCGCTGCTCCGATTCTCCGGCCAATCTCACGTTCCATTGTTCCCTCACTCGTGAACAAGACCCCGAGGTACTTGAACTCCTTCACTTGGGGTAAAGACTCATTCCCTACCTGGAGTAGACAATCCATCGGTTTCCTGCTGAGAACCATGGCCTCCGATTTTGAGGTGCTGATCCTCATCCCAGCTGCTTCACACTCGGCTGCGAACCGACCCAGTGAGCGCTGGAGGTCACAGACTGATAATGCCAGCAGAACCACATCATCCGCAAAAAGCAGCGATGAGATCCTTAGCACACCAATCTGCAAACCCTCCTCCCCCGACTACGCCTCAATATCCTGTCCATGAATATCACGAACAGGATTGGAGACAAGGCGCAACCTTGGCGAAGGCCAACGCCCACCAGAAACGAATCCGACTTACTGCCGAGAACCCGGACGCAGCTCTCGCTTTGGGAGTACAGGGATTGGATGGCCGTGAGAAGTGACCCCCTCACCCCATACTCCTGCAGCACCTCCCACAGCATACCCCGGGGGACCCGATCGTACGCCTTCTCCAAGTCTACAAAACACATGTAGACTGGATGGGCATACTCCCAGGCCCCCTCAAGGATCCTTGTGAGAGTGAAGAGCTGGTCCGTTGTTCCACAGCCAGGACAAAATCCACATTGTTCCTCTTCAATCTGAGGTTCGACTATCGGCCAGACCCTCCTATCCAGCACCCTAGAGTAGACTTTACCAGGGAGGCTGAGTAGTGTGATACCCCTGTAATTGGCACACACTCTCTGGTCCCCCTTTTTGAACAGGGGAACCACCACCCCGGTCTGCCACTCTTTAGGCACTGTCCCCGACTTCCACGCAATGTTGAAGAGGCGTGTCATCCACGACAGCCCCTCCACACCCAGAGCCTTCAGCATTTCTAGGCGAATCTCGTCAATCCCCGGGGCCTTGCCACTGCGGAGCTGTTTAACTACCTCAGTGACTTCCCCTAGGGAAATTTACGACGATCCCCCATCAGCTTCCAGCTCTGCCTCTACAAGAGAGGGCGTATCAGTCGGGTTCAGGAGTTCCTCAAAGTGTTCCTTCCATCGCCCAGTTACCGCCTCAGTTGAGGCCAACAGTGTCCCATCCTTACTGTACACAGCTTGGATGGTTCCCCGTTTCCCCCTCCTGAGGTGCCGGACAGTTTTCCAGAAGCACCTTGGTGCTGACCGAAAGTCCTTCTCCATCGCTGCTCCGAACTCCTCCCATACCCACTGCTTTGCTTCCTTTACGGCAGTGGCTGCCGCCCCACGGGCCTGTCAGTACCTTGCAACTGCCTCCGGAGTCCTCCGAGATAACATATCCCGGAAGGACTCCTTCTTCAGTCGGACAGCTTCCCTGACCACCGGTGTCCACCACGGTGTTCGAGGGTTACCGCCCCTTGAGGCACCTAAGACCCGCAGGCCACAGCTCACCGCCACAGCTTCAGCAATGGAAGCTTTGAACATCGCCCACTCAGGTTCAATGCCCCCAGCCTCCACAGGAATGCTAGAAAAGCTCCGCCGGAGGTGTGAATTGAAGATGTCTCGGATAGGGGCCTCCTCCAGACCTTCCCAGTTCACCCGCACTACACGTTTGGGTTTACCAGGTCTATCCAGAGTCTTCCCCCACCCTCTGATCCAACTCACCACCAGATGGTGATCAGTTGACAGCTCTGCCCCTCTCTTTACCTGAGTGTCCAAAACATGCGGCCTCAGATCGGATGATACGATCACAAAATCAATCATCGATCTTCGGCCTAGGGTGCTCTGGTACCAAGTACACTTATGAGCATCCTTATGTTCGAACATGGTATTTGTTATGGATAATCCATGACTAGCACAGAAGTCCAATAACGAATGACCGCTCGGGTTCAGATCAGGTAGGCCATTCCTCCCAATCACGCCTCTCCAGGTACCTCCATCATTGCCCACGTGTGCGTTGAAGTCCCCCAGTAGAACAATGGAGTCCCCGACTGGGGCCCCATACAGGACTCCATTCAGGGTCTCCAAGAAGGTCGAATACTCTGAACTGCTGTTTGGTGCATATGCACAGACAACAGTCAGAGTTTTCCCCCCACAACCCGAAGGTGCAGGGAGGCGACCCTCTCGTTCACCGGGGTAAACCCCAACGTAGCAGCACTCAGCCGGGGATTTGTGAGTATCCCCACACCCGCTTGGCGCCTCACACCTTGGGCAACTCCAGAGAAGAATAGAGTCCAGCCCCTATCCAGGAGAACGGTTCCAGAGCCGAGGCTGTGCGTAGAGGTAAGCCCCACCAGATCTAACTGATAGCGCTCCACCTCCCGCACAAGCTCCGGCTCTTTCCCCCACAGAGAGGTGACGTTCCACGTCCCCAGAGCCAGCCTCTGCCGCCCAGGTCTGGTCCGTCGAGGTCCCTGGCTTTCACTGCCACCCATATGGCAGCGCACCCGACCCCAGCGGTTCCTCCTACGGGTGGTGGGCCCACAGGATGGAGAGGAGGGGGTCTCCACGTCGCTTTTTCGGGCTGAGCCCGGCCGGGCTCCGTGGCAAGCCCGGCCACCAGGCGCTCGCTCACGGGCCCTCCATCTGGGCCTGGCTCCAGGCCCAGATGGAGGGCCCAGGGGGCCCCGGGCTTCCTCCGGGCCGGGTCACTCCTCCTCTGCCTCGGTTATTCATGGGGTTTTTTGAACGATTCTTTGTCTGGCCCCTCACCTGAGACCAATTTGCCATGGGAGACCCTACCAGGAGCACTAGGCTCCAGACAACACAGCCCTCAGGGTCATAGGGACACACAAACCTCTCCACCACGTTAAGGTGATGGTTCCTGGAGAGGTCACCATAATCAATATCACTATAATCAATATCACTATAATCAATATCACCTTCATTCATGCTTTCGTTGATAATGAATGAGTTCAGGTGTGAAAATTTCCTCTGGACAGAAACCAAACCCTGTCTGTCTCTCACTTGTCTGTCTCTGTGTCTTACAGTTCCAGTAACAGTCTGATCGCCATCGACAACAAAATTGAGCAGGCCATGGTGAGTCTGAATTCTACCATAGTTTTACTGACTTTACTGTAGTTTTACTGTGAATTTACTGTAGTTTAGCTCTGACTTTACTGTTGTTTTACTTTGACTTTATTGTAGTTTTGCTGTGACTTTACTGTAGTTTTGCTGTGACTTTACTGTAGTTTTACTGTGACTTCACTGTAGTTTTACAGTGACTTTACTGTAGTTTTACTGTGACTTTACCATACTTTTACTGACTTTACTGTAGTTTTACTGACTTTACTGTAGTTTTACTGTGACTTTATTGTAGTTTTACTGTGAATTTACTGTAGTTTAGCTCTGACGTTACTGTTGTTTTACTTTGACTTTATTGTAGTTTTGCTGTGACTTTACTGTAGTTGTACGGCAACGCTACCATAGTTTTACTGTGACTTTATTGTAGTTTTACTGTGACTTTACTGTAGTTTTACTGTGACTCTACCGTGATTTTACTGTAGTTTTACTGTGAATTTACTGTAGTTTAGCTCTGACTTTACTGTTGTTTGACTTTGACTTTATTGTAGTTTTGCTGTGACTTTACTGTAGTTTTGCTGTGACTTTACTGTAGTTTTACTGACTTCACTGTAGTTTTACCGTGACTTTACTGTAGTTTTACTGTGACTTTACTGTACTTTTACTGACTTTACTGTACTTTTACTGACTTTACTGTAGTTTTACTGTGACTTTATTGTAGTTTTCCTGTGAATTTACTGTCGTTTAGCTCTGACTTTACTGTTTTTTTACTTTGACTTTATTGTAGTTTTGCTGTGACTTTACTGTAGTTTTACTGTGACTCTACTGTAATTTTACTGTTACTCCACTGTAGTTTTATTGTGACTCTACCATACCTTTACTGACTCTACTGTAGTTTTACTGTGACTTTACTGTAATTTTGCTGTGACTCTATTGTAGTTTTACTGTGACTTCACTGTAGTTTAACTGACTCTACTGTAGTTTAACTGACTCTACTGTAGTTTTACTGTGACTTTACTGTAGTTTTACTGACTCTACTGTAGTTTTACTGTCTCTACTGTACTTTTACTGTGACTCTACTGTACTTTTACTGTGACTTTACTGTACTTTTACTGACTCTACTGTAGTTTTACTGTGACTTTACTGTAGTTTTCCTGTGACTCTACTGTAGTTTTACTGTGACTTTACTGTAGTTTTACTGTTACTTCACTGTAGTTTTATTGTGACTCTACCGTACTTTTACTGACTTTACTGTAGTTTTATTGTGACTCTACCGTACTTTTACTGACTTTACTGTAGTTTTACTGTGACTCTACTGTAGTTTCACTGTGACTTTACTGTAGTTTTACTGTGACTCTACCGTGTTTTTACTGTGACTCTACTGTAGTTTTACTGTGACTTTACTGTAGTTTTACTGTTACTTCACTGTAGTTTTATTGTGACTCTACCGTACTTTTACTGACTTTACTGTAGTTTTATTGTGACTCTACCGTACTTTTACTGACTTTACTGTAGTTTTACTGTGACTCTACTGTAGTTTCACTGTGACTTTACTGTAGTTTTACTGTGACTCTACCGTGATTTTACTGTGACTCTACTGTAGTTTTACTGTGACTTTACTGTAGTTTTACTGTGACTTTACTGTAGTTTTACTGTGACTCTACTGTAGTTTTACTGACTCTACCGTAGTTTTACTGTGACTTTACTGTAGTTTTACTGTGACTTTACTGTAGTTTTACTGTGACTCTACCATACTTTTACTGTGACTCTATGGTAGTTTTACTGTGACTCTACTGTAATTTTACTGTGACTTTACTGTAGTTTTACTGTGACTTTACTGTAGCATTACTGTGACTCTACTGTAGTTTTGCTATGACTTTACTGTAGTTTTACTGTGACTTTACTGTAGTTTTACTGACTCTACCATAGTTTTACTGTGACTTTACTGTAGTTTTACTGTGACTCTACTGTAGTATTACTGCGATTCTACTGTAGTTTTGCTGCGACTTTACTGTAGTATTACTGCGACTCTACTATAGTTTTACTGCGACTCTGCTGTAGTATTACTGCGACTCTACTGTAGTTTTGCTGTGACTTTACTGTAGTTTTACTGTGACTTTACTGTAGTTTTACTGTGACTTTACTGCAGTTTTACTGTGACTCTATCATAGTTTTACTGTGACTCTACTGTAGTTTTACTGTGACTCTACTGTAGTTTTACTGTGACTTTACTGTAGTTTTACTGTGACTTTACTGTAGTTTTACTGTGACTTTACTGCAGTTTTACTGTGACTCTATCATAGTTTTACTGTGACTCTACTGTAGTTTTACTGTGACTCTACTGTAGTTTTACTGACTTTACTGTAGTTTTACTGACTCTACTGTAGTTTTACTGTGACTTTACTGTAGTTTTACTATGACTTTACTGTAGTTTTACTGTGACTCTACTGTAGTATTACTGCAACTCTACTGTAGTTTTGCTGCAACTTTACTGTAGTATTACTGCGACTCTGCTGTAGTTTTACTGCGACTCTGCTGTAGTATTACTGCGACTCTACTGCAGTTTTGCTGTGACTTTACTGTAGTTTTACTGTGACTTTACTGTAGTTTTACTGTGACTTTACTGCAGTTTTACTGCGACTCTACCATAGTTTTACTGTGACTCTACTGTAGTTTTACTGTGACTCTACTGTAGTTTTACTGTGACTTTACTGTAGTTTTACTGCGACTTTACCATAGTTTTACTGTGACTCTACTATATTTTTACTGTGAATTTACTGTAGTTTTACTGCGATTTTATTTTGAAGTAACAGTATTCTAATGACATAATTCTTTTGAATTTGGCCATTTTTCCTTGTTTTGTTTTTTATTTTATTTTTCTTTTCATTGCTTCTTTGAGCTCATCAGCTGTTCGTTGTATTTATTAATATGTTCTATTGTAATAACCCTGATTATTATTTTCTCATAATGAAATATCAGGCAGCTCTGTGCTTTGTCGTATTGTGACTGCATCCTCTGTTAAATCAGAGTGGAGCGTGGAGTTTCTACAGGAACTTTCAGAAAGTACTATCCAATCACCAGGGCTTGTTTGGGTAAAATGTCCTGAGAACTTAAGGCAGACCATGGTCCCTGTGGTCGACACCCTGTGGAGGGTCCCTGTGGTCAAAACCCTGTGGAGGGTCCCTGTGGTCAAAACCCTGTGGAGGGTCCCTGTGGTCAAAACCCTGTGGAGGGTCCCTGTGGTCAAAACCCTTTGGATGGTTTTGAAAACACACTGATTTTGTGTGTGTGTGTGTGTGTGTGTGTGTGTGTGTGTGTGTGTGTGTGTGAGGACCTGGTGAAGAGTCACCTGATGCTGGCAGTCAGAGAGGAGGTGGCGCTCCTGAGGGAACAAATCAGAGAACTGCAAGACAAGAACCAACAGCTGGAGAGGGAGAACCACATCCTGAGAACACTAACACACACTATACACAACCCATAACACATATCATATACTCAACGCACTGACACACACCTGGGACTGACCACACACTGGTCACCTGACAGCGTTGTTAAATAGTAAATGGACTGGAGCGCTTTTCTAGTCTTCTGACCACTCAAAGCTCTTTACACTACACGTCACATTCACCCGTTCACACCCTGATATCAGAGGCTGCTAACTGCCAACTTTGCCCGTCTGATCGAAATAATCATTCATCTCATTCTCACACCAATGGCTATGCCTTCGGGAGCGATTTGGAGTCTTGCCCAAGGAAAGACATGTGACCGGAACAACGATGATGATGATGGTGTTGATGATGATGGTGATGGTGGTGATGATGGTGTTGATGATGATGGTGATGGTGGTGACGATGATGATGACGATGATGATGGTGATGATGATGATGATGGTGATGATGACGACGACGATGATGATGGTGGTGGTGGTGATGATGATGATGATGATGATGATGATGATGATGATGATGATGATGATGATGATGATGATGATGGTGGTGGTGGTGGTGATGATGATGATGATGGTGGTGATGATTATGATGGTGATGATGACGATGATGATGGCGATGATGGTGATGATGACGACGGTGATGGTGGTGATGATGACGACGATGATGATGGTGGTGATGATGATGATGATGATGATGATGATGACGACGACGACGACGATGATGATGATGGTGGTGATGATGATGATGGTGATGATGACGATGATGATGACGATGATGGTGATGATGGCGATGATGATGATGACGACAATGATGATGACAATGATGATGACGATGGTGATGATGATGACGATGGTGATGATGCTGAGGTTTAGACTAATATACACTCCTGATCAAAATCTTAAGACCAGTTAAAAAATTGCAAGAATTTACGTTTTGCACTGTTGTATCTTAAGAAGGTTCTAAGTAGAGTTTCAAAATGCAAAAAGAAGAAATGAGAGCAAGAGACTAAATGTTTTGAGCAGGCAATTTATTGAAAAGAACAATTTAACTAAAATAGGCTGTTCATCAGCTGATCAAAAGTTTAAGACCATAGCTCAAAAAAACCCCTAAAACAGAAATTAAAGTCTCAAAAACAGACTCAGTAATGAGTAGCTCCACAATTATTGTTGATCACTTCAAAAATTCGTGTTGGCATGCTTGATGCGAGTGTTTCCAAAAGGCTTGTAGGAATGTTGCTCCAAGTGGTGAAGATGGCTTCACGAAGGGCATCCACTGTCTGGAACTGATGTCCATTTTTGTAAACTTCCCTTGCCATCCATCCCCAAATGTTCTCAATTGGATTTAGATCAGGGGAACATGCAGGATGATCCAAAAGAGTGATGTTATTCTCCTGAAAAAACTCCTTTGTCAGACGGGCATTGTGAATCGCAGCATCGTCCTGCTGAAAAACCCAGTCATCAGCACACAGACGAGGGCCCTCAGTCATGAGGGATGCCCGCTGCAACATCTCCACGTAGCCAGCTGCTGTTTGACGCCCCTGCACAACCTGGAGCTCCATTGTTCCATTGAAGGAAAAAGCAGCCCAGATCATGATGGCGCCCCCTCCGCTGTGCTGTGTTGAAAAAATCTCAGGTGGCATCTCCTTGTCATGCCAGTAGCGTTGGAAGCCATCAGGACCATCAAGGTTAAATTTTTTCTCATCAGAGAATAAAACTTTCTTCCAACTTTGAACGTCTCATGTTTGGTGCTCCCTTGCAAAGGCCAAACGGGCAATTTTGTGGCGTTGAAGGAGACGTGGCCTTTGAAGAGGTTTTTTGTTTTTGAAGCCGTTCCTTTGCAGATGCCGTCTGATGGTTATTGGGCTGCAGTCAGCACCAGTAATGGCCTTAATTTGGGATGAGGATCGTCCCGTGTCTTGACGGACGGCCGTTCGGATCCTCCGGCTCAGTGCCGGTGAGATTTTTTTTGGGTCTACCGCTTGATTTTTTTGTTCCATAAACCTCAGGATCTTTTAAGAAATGCAAAATGACTGTCTTACTGCGTCCAACCTCAGCAGCGATGGCACGCTGTGAGAGGCCTTGTCTATGCAGCTCAACAATCCTGCCACGTTCCAAGGCAGTGAGTTTTTTTGCTTTTCCCATCAAGAGGTCTTGACAGTGTGATTACTTGACAGAAAATGACATGGAATCCAAATTTTTGCACAGATTTGGGCTTTTAAAGGATGTGGTCTTAAACTTTTGATCAGCTGATGAACAGCCTATTTCAGTTAAATTGTTCTTTTCAATAAATTGCCTGCTCAAAACATTTGGTCTCTTGTTCCCATTTCTTCTTTTTGCATTTTGAAACTCTACTTAGAACCTTCTTAAGATACAACAGTGCCAAATGCAAATTCTTGCAATTTTTAACTGGTCTTAAGATTTTGATCAGGAGTGTATATGGTTGTGCTCATAAGTTTCCAAACCCTGACAGAATTTATGATTTTTTGGCCATTTTTCAGAGGATATGAATGATAACACATCATGGTTAGTGGCTGGGTGAAGACATTATTTATTTATTTAACTTCCCAAATGACCACAGTTGATTGACAATAAATGGCTTCAGCCAACCATGAGTGGAAAAAAAAGTTTTTGCCAGGGTATGAAAACTATGAGCAACATATACAGGTGCTGGTCATATAATTAGAACATCATGAAAAAGTTGATTTATTTCAGTAATTTCATTCAAAAATTGAAACTTGTATATTATATTCATTCATCATACAGACTGACATATTTCAAGTCTTTATTTCTTTTAATTTTGATGATTATAAATGACAACTGATGAAAAGCCCAAACTGAGTATCTCAGAAAATCAGAATATTTTATTTACACCCTGGAGAGGACTGACAAACAATCCCATTCAGAAGAGTGGACTGCAGCCAGAGTCGGACCTTCAGAACCAGCTCCCAGACGTGGGAAGGCGGGTTTCAGCTGTCGCATTCCTTGTGTCAAGAGGCAGCGTCGAAGCGCCTCCCTTGGCTAAAGACTAAAGACCTGGACTGCTGCTGACTGGTCCACCGTTATGTTCTCCGATTAAAGGACATTTTCCACGTCCTTTGGAAATCAAGGTCCCAGAGTGTGGAGGAAGAGAGGCACAGAGTCCACGTTGCTGGAGGTGGAGGGTAAAGTTTCCACCGTCGGTGATGGTTTGGGTGCCGTGTCATCAGCTGGTGTTGGTCCGCTGTGTTTTCTTAGGTCCGAGGTCAACACAGCCGTCTACCAGGAAGTTTTAGAGCGCGTCATGCTTCCTGCTGCCGACCAGCTTTATGGAGATGCAGATTTCACTTTCCTGCAGGGCATGGCACCTGCACAGAGTGCCAAAGCTACCAGGACCTGGTTTAAGGACCACGGTATCGCTGCTCGCCTGACCTTAACCCCATAGAAAATCTATGAGGGATTGTGAAGAGGAAGAAGTGATACGCCAGACCCAACAATGCAGAAGAGCTGAAGGCCGCTATCAGAGCAACCTGGGCTCTCATAAGACATTGAGCAGCGATGGACTGATGGACTGATGGACTTATGGACTCCAGGCCACGCCACGTTGCTGCAGTGATTCAGGCAGAAGGAGCCCAGCTAAGGACTGACTGCTGAACATGCTCATGTACTCATGTATGTAGAAATCCTTTTTTGTATTGGTCTTAAGTAATATTCTGATTTTCTGAGATACTCAGTTTGGGGTTTTCATTAGTTGTCAGTTCTAATCATTAATATTAAAAGAAATAAACACTTGAAATATGTCAGTCTGTGTGTAACGAATGAATGTCATATACAAGTTTCACTTTTTGAATGGAATTGCTGAAATAAATCAACTTTTTCATGATATTCTAATTATATGACCAATGAGGATGATTGTGATTATTGATGATGAAGATAGAAAATAGATTCTAATAAATTGATAATGTCCAACTACAGAACAGACTGATGATGTTTGACGAAGAAGTTGATGAGGTTCACAAAAACATAAAAAAAAAAAAAATTTAAACTCAACACATAAAGATAAACAACAAAAAACAATTTACCTTCACCGTCTGGTGGTGGGTTGGATCAGAGGGTGGGGGAAGACTTTGGACAGACCTGGTAAACCTAAACGGGTAGAGCGGATGAACTGGGAACGTCTGGAGGAGGCCCCTGTCCGAGAGATCTTCAACACACACCATTGTTGGAGCTTTTCTAGCATCCCTGTGGAGGCTGGGGGTATTGAACCTGAGTGGTCAATGTTCAAAGCTTCCATTGCTGAAGCTGCAGCAGTGAGCTGTGGGCTAAAGGTCTTAAGTGCCTCAAGGGGCGGTAACCCTCAAACACCATGGTGGATTCCGGTGGTCTGAGAAGCTGTCTGACTGAAGAAGGAATCCTTCTGGGATATGTTGTCTTAGAGGACTCCGGAGGTGGTTGCAAGGTACTGACGGGTCTGTAGGGTGGCAGCCACTGCCATGAAGGAGTCAAAGCAGTAGGTGTGGGAGGAGTTCAGAGCAGCCATGGCGAAGGATTTTTGGTCAGCACCAAGGTGCTTCTGAAAAACTGTCTGGCACCTCAGGAGGGGGAAACGGGGAACCATCCAAGCCGTGTACAATAAGGATGGGACACTGTTGACCTCAACTGAGGAGGTGATTGGGCAGTGGAAGGAGCACTTTGAGGGTTCAGGTTACAGATAGGGTTAGGGGTTGGGTGTGGAGGGGCTGTCGTGGATGACACTTCTCTTCAACATTGCATGGAAGGTGAGGACAGTGCCTAAGGAGTGGCAGACCGGGGTAGTGATCCCCCAATTCAAAAAGGGGGACCAGAGAGTGTTTAGTTACAGGGGTATCACACTACTCAGCCTCCCTGTTAAAGTCTACTCCAGGGTGCTGGAAAGGAGGGCTCAGCCAATAGTCATACCTAGGACCAAAGTGGATTCCATCCTGGCCGTGGAAAAATGGACCAGCTCCTCACCCTCGTAAAGATCCTTGAAAGGGCCCGGGAATATGCCCATCCAGTCTACATGTGTTTTGTGGATTTGGAGAAGGTGTGTGACTGGGTCCCCCTGGGAGATACTGTGGGAGGTGCTCTGGGAGTATGGGGTGAGGGGGGTTCACTTCTCAGAACCATCCAATCTCTGTACTCCCAAAGCGAGAGCTGTGTTTAGGCGCTTGGTAGTAAATCTGACTCGTTTCCGGTGGGGGTTGGCCTCCGCCAGGGTTGCGCCTTGTTATCAATCCTGTTCGTGATATTCACAGAGGATATCAAGGCGTAGTCGGGGGAGGAAGGTTTGCAGATCGGTGTGCTGAAGATCTCATCACTGCTTTTTGCAGATGATGTGGTCCTGTTGGCATCATCAGTCTGTGACCTCCAGCACTCACTGGATCGGTTCGCAGCCAAGTGTGAAGCTGCTGGGATGAGGATCAGCACCTCTAAATCGGAGGCCATGGTTCTCACCAGGGAACTGATGCATTTTGTACTCCAGGTAGGAAATGAGTCTTTACCCCAAGTGAAAGACTTCAAGTACTTCTGGATCTTGTTTATGAGTGAGGGGATGATGGAATGTGAGATTGACCAGAGAATTGGAGCCGCAGGGTGGTATTGCAGTCGTTTTACCGCACCGTTGTGACGAAAACAGAAGTGAGGCAGAAGTCAAAGCTCTCAATCTACCAGTCAGTCTTCGTTCGTCTTCTCACTTATGGTCCTGAGGACTGAGTCAGGACCCAAAGAACTAGATTGCGGGTACAAGCGGCCAAAATGGGTTTTCTCAGGAGGGAGGCTAGCGTCTCCCTTAGAGATAAGGTGAGAAGCTCAGCCATCCATGAGGGACTCAAAGTAGAACTGCCGCTCCTTTGTGCTGAAAGGAGCCGGTTGAGGTGGTTCATCTGGAAAGGATTGGGGTCCCCTGCTGGAGCTGTTGCCCCGTGACACAGCCCTGGATAAGAGGTTGACGATGAGTGAGTAAAAAACAATTTGAACTCTACACATAAAGATAAACAATAAAAAGAAAATAGAAAATAAATAAGATTTATCAGGTTTTGTTTAAAAGAAAATGATCTTGTGATGTTTGATTTTCCAAACAGAACAGAAGATGTTCTATAATTAACAGTTCTCATGTTTTCTCTTGAAACCAGATGACCATATTTTATACCTCCGATAAAAAAAACAGTTTGAAGTGGTATGAACCAGTTTATATGTACATATGTTTAGGCAGACCAACCTGTGCACTGCCTGGATTGACTACCAGAAAGCCTACGACTCAATGCCACACACATGGATACTGGAATGTCTGGAACTGTACAAGATCAACAGGACACTAAGAGCCTTCATCAAGAACTCAATGGGAATGTGGAAGACAACCCTAGAGGCCAACTCCAAGCCAATCGCCCAAGTTAATATCAAGTGCGGCATATACCAAGGGGATGCACTATCACCACTGCTGTTCTGCATAGGCCTGAACCCCCTCAGTCAGATTATCACAAAGACTGGTTATGGATACCGTTTCCGAAGTGGGGCAACAATCAGCCACCTGCTCTACATGGATGACATCAAGCTGTACGCTTGGAATGAGCGAGAAATCGACTCACTGATCCACACCACCAGGATCTACAGCGACGACATAGGGATGTCATTTGGGTTGGACAAATGTGGCCGGATGGTATCAAAGAGAGGCAAAATGAGGGAAACACACCTTCTCATTCAAAGAGTTTTCTTTATTTTCATGACTATGAAAATTGTAGATTCACACTGAAGGCATTAAAACACGTGGAAATATATACTTAACAAAAAAAGTGTGAAACAACTGAAAGTATGTCTGATGTTGTAGTTTCTTCAAAGTAGCCTCCTTTTGCTCTGATTACTGCTCCACACACTCTGCATTCTCTTGATGAGCTTCAAGAGGTTGCATCAATCTCATAAAAGGCTGACACCGCCCACTGTGGTGTTAAACCATGAGAATAAATGCAGACAAAAAAAAGAAACTACAATATAAAGTGTATTTTCAGTTGTGTTACACTTTTTTGTTAAGTACATATTTCCACATGTGTTAACTCATAGTTTTGATGCCTTCAGTGTGAATCTACAATGTCAGTCATGAAAAGAAAGGATTGAATGACATGTGTCCAAACTTTTGGTCTCTACTGTATATACACACACACACACACACAATTTTCTGTATGTATGATTTGTAAAGAGGAGCTACACGGTGGTGCAGTGGTTAGCACTCTCGCCTCACCGCAAGAGGGTCGCAGGTTCGATTCCAGCTTGGGACTCTTCTGTGTGGAGTTTGCATGTTCTCCCCGTGTCAGCGTGGGTTTTCTCTGGGTACTCCGGCTTCCTCCCACAGTCCAAAGACATGCTGTTTAGGTTAATTGATTACTCTAAATTGCCCGTAGGTGTGAATGTGAGCGTGAATGGTTGTCTGTCTATATGTTGTCTGTCTCTATGTGCTGGAGGTATGGATGTATGTATGGTCTCTTCTCTCTTTTTTCTCTTCCCCCCCTCAATCATATACATTTAGCCCCCCCCCCCCCCCCCGTTTGTTTTTCTCCCCCCCCCCCCCCCCCCCCCTCTCCCCCTCCCTCCCCTCTCTTCTCTCCTCCTCGTCCTTTCCCGCCCCCCCCCCTTCCCCCCCCCCCCCCCCCCACCCTAAGCTCCTCCCCCCCCTCGTATGATGTATGGACTGGCGACCTGTCCAGGGTGAACCCCGCCTTCACCCAATGCCAGCTGGGATCGGCTCCAGCCCCCGCGACCCCTAACGGGATAAGAGGTTGATGATGAATGGATGGATGATTTGTAAAGAATCGTCAGTGATTTGTGTCCTGTCCTGTGTATCTGAGACAAAGTGAGAGCTCCTGTCTCCTCACCGTCTTCTCAGCAGCTCTGTGAGGCTGCTGGCCCTTTAAGAGACGAAGAGGATGAGCCGACACCCTCCTCTTCCTCCTCCAGCACATTGTTTGTTCTACGGCTCACGGAGAGCAGTGGCTTCACTCCGTCTGCTGCCGCCTGAACGGACAGACAGACAGAGAGGCAGACAGACGGTCTTTGTGTTAAACAGAGGGAGACCGGGGCGGTGACGGATGGATCCACCGGCTGAAACATAACGGAGACAAAGACACACCGAGACACCGACAGGCAGACAGACAGACGGGCAGACAGACGGTATGACCGGAGCCATGCGCCGCTGGACCGACAGCTGACTGGTGAGTAACGAACAAAGAGTTTCTCTGATTTAAGCTGATGCGCCCTCTGTCGTTGTCATGGTAACCATCCCATAGTCTGACGTCACGAGGACAGTAGAGGAGGGTAGAGGGGAGGACGAGAGGAATTGAGAGGAGGAGACAACGAGGAGGGGAGGAGGGAAGGAAACAAATTAGGAGAGGAGACAAGGGAGGAGGAGAGGAGGGAAGGAAACAAATTAGGAGAGGAGACAAGGGAGGAGGAGAGGAGGGAACGAAATAAGTTAGGAGAGATGTGTTGTAATAAAATCAATCTTATTGATTGCTTCAGGTTTTAATCAATCTGTTTATAAATGTCTTCCTGTTTACATGTTGTGTTTCTAAACATCTTCCTGTTTACCTGTTGTGTCTATAAACATCTTCCTGTTTACCTGTTGTGTCTATAAACATCTTCCTGTTTACCTGTTGTGTCTATAAATGTCTTCCTGTTTACATGTTGTGTTTCTAAACGTCTTCCTGTTTACCTGTTTTGTCTATAAACGTCTTCCTGTTTCCTTTGTGTTTATAAACATCTTCCTTCATCCTGTTGTGTTTATAAACGTCTTCCTGTTTACCTGTTGTGTTTATAAACATCTTCCTGTCTACCTGTTGTGTCTATAAACGTCTTCCTGTTTACATGTTTTGTCTATAAACGTCTTCCTGTTTACCTGTTGTGTCTATAAACGTCTTCCTGTTTACATGGTTTGTCTATAAACGTCTTCCTGTTTACCTGTTGTGTCTATAAACGTCTTCCTGTTTACCTGTTGTGTCTATAAACGTCTTCCTGTTTACATGGTTTGTCTATAAACGTCTCCCTGTTTACCTGTTGTTTCTATAAACGTCTTCCTGTTTTCATGGTTTGTGTATAAACGTCTTCCTGTCAACCTGTTGAGTTTCTAAACATCTTCCTGTTTCCCTGTTGTGTTTACAAACATCTTCAGTCAACCTGTTGTGTTTATAAACATCTTCCTGTCAACCTGTTGTGTTTATAAACATCTTCCTGTGTACCTGTTGTGTTTATGAACATCTTCCTGTTTACCTGTTGTGTTTATGAACATCTTCCTGTTTACCTGTTGTGTTTATAAATGTCTTCTTGTTTACCTGTTGTCTATAAATGTCTTCCTGTTCACCTGTTGTGACTACAAACGTCTTCCTCTTTAATTTTTGTTTCTATAAACATCTTCCTGTTTACATGTTTTGTCTGTAAATGTCTTCCTGTTTACCTGTTGTGTTTATAAACGTCTTCCTGTTTACATGTTTTGTTTATAAACATCTTCCTGTTTACCTGTTTTGTTTATGAACGTCTTCCTGTTTACATGTTGTGTCTATAAACGTCTTCCTGTTTACCTGTTGTGTCTATAAATGTCTTCCTGTCAACCTTTTGTGTTTATAAACGTCTTCCTGTCTACCTGTTGTGTTTGTAAACATCTTCCTGTCAAGCTGTTTTGTCTATAAACATCTTCCTGTTTACCTGTTGTGTCTATAAATGTCTTCCTGTTTACATGTTGTGTTTCTAAACGTCTTCCTGTTTACCTGTTTTGTCTATAAACGTCTTCCTGTTTACCTGTTGTGTTTATAAAGATCTTCCTGTCATCCTGTTGTGTTTATAAATGTCTTCCTGTTTACCTGTTGTGTTTATAAACATCTTCCTGTTTACCTGTTGTCTATAAACGTCTTCCTGTTTACATGTTTTGTCTATAAACGTCTTCCTGTTTACCTGTTGTGTCTATAAACGTCTTCCTGTTTACATGGTTTGTCTATAAACGTCTTCCTGTTTACCTGTTGTGTCTATAAACGTCTTCCTGTTTACCTGTTGTTTCTATAAACGTCTTCCTGTCAACCTGTTGAGTTTCTAAACATCTTCCTGTTTCCCTGTTGTGTTTACAAACATCTTCAGTCAACCTGTTGTGTTTATAAACATCTTCCTGTCAACCTGTTGTGTTTATAAACATCTTCCTGTGTACCTGTTGTGTTTATGAACATCTGCCTGTTTACCTGTTGTGTTTATGAACATCTTCCTGTTTACCTGTTGTGTTTATAAATGTCTTCTTGTTTACCTGTTGTCTATAAATGTCTTCCTGTTTACCTGTTGTGACTACAAACGTCTTCCTCTTTAATTGTTGTTTCTATAAACGTCTTCCTGTTTACATGTTTTTTCTATAAACGTCTTCCTTTCAACCTATTGTGTCTATAAACGTCTTCCTGTTTACCTGTTGTGTTTATAAATGTCTTCCTGTTTACCTGTTTTGTTTATAAACATCTTCCTGTTTACCTGTTTTGTTTATGAACGTCTTCCTGTTTACATGTTGTGTCTATAAACGTCTTCCTGTTTACCTGTTGTGTCTATAAATGTCTTCCTGTCAACCTTTTGTGTTTATAAACGTCTTCCTGTCTACCTGTTGTGTTTGTAAACATCTTCCTGTCAAGCTGTTTTGTCTATAAACGTCTTCCTGTTTACCTGTTGTGTTTATAAACATCTTCCTGTCATCCTGTTGTGTTTATAAACGTTTTCCTGTTTACCTGTTGTGTTTATAAACATCTTCCTGTCATCCTGTTGTGTTTATAAACGTCTTCCTGTTTACCTGTTGTCTATAAACGTCTTCCTGTTTACCTGTTGTGTCTATAAACGTCTTCCTGTTTACATGGTTTGTCTATAAACGTCTTCCTGTTTACCTGTTGTGTCTATAAACGTCTTCCTGTTTACCTGTTGTTTCTATAAACGTCTTCCTGTTTTCATGGTTTGTCTATAAACGTCTTCCTGTTTACCTGTTGTGTCTATAAACGTCTTCCTGTTTACATGGTTTGTCTATAAACGTCTTCCTGTTTACCTGTTGTTTCTATAAACGTCTTCCTGTTTTCATGGTTTGTCTATAAACGTCTTCCTGTCAACCTGTTGTGTTTATAAACATCTTCCTGTGTACCTGTTGTGTTTATTAACATCTTCCTGTTTACCTGTTGTGTCTATAAACGTCTTCCTCTTTAATTGTTGTTTCTATAAACGTCTTCCTGTTTACATGTTTTGTCTATAAATGTCTTCCTGTTTACATGTTGTGTTTCTAAACGTCTTCCTGTTTACCTGTTGTGTCTATAAACATCTTCCTGTTTACATGTTGTGTTTATAAACCTCTTCCTGTTTACCTGTTGTGTTTATGAACGTCTTCCTGTCAACCTGTTGTGTTTATAAACATCTTCCTGTCTACCTGTTGTGTTTATAAACGTCTTCCTGTCAACCTTTTGTGTTTATAAACGTCTTCCTGTCTACCTGTTGTGTTTGTAAACATCTTCCTGTCAAGCTGTTGTATTTATAAACATCTTCCTGTCAACCTGTTTTCATTTATAAACGTCTTCCTGTCTACCTGTTGTTTTTTTTTATGAACATCTTCCTGTTTACCTCTTTTCGTTTATAAACGTCTTCCTGTCAACCTGTTGTGTTTATAAACATCTTCCTGTCAACTCGTTTTTGTTTATAAATGTCTTCCTGTCTACCTGTCGTGTTTATAAACATCTTCCTGTCAACCTGTTTTCATTTATAAACGTCTTCCTGTCAACCTGTTTTGTTTATAAACATCTTCCTGTCAACCTGTTTTGTTTATAAACATCTTCCTGTCTACCTGTTGTGTTTATGAACATCTTCCTGTTTACCTGTTTTCGTTTATAAACGTCTTTCTGTCAACTTGTTGTGTTTATAAACATCTTCCTGTCTACCTGTTGTGTTTATAAACATCTTCCTGTTTACCTGTTGTGTTTATAAACATCTTCCTGTTTATCTGTTTTGTTTTTGGACTTCTTCATGGAGATGGAGTTACAGTCGTTACCTGTTAATAAAGAGCATCGTAGTGCCGTTAAATCAGATTAATTAATGATTATTTTATTGTCTCTTAACTTTTATTACATTTTTCTTATTAGAATATTAATGATAATAATAAAGTATAATAATAATAATAATAATAAGAAGAAGAAGAAGAAGAAGAATGACAATATTAACCATATTAACCACCATGTTCTTCTCCGTGTCAGTGTGGGTTTACCCCGAGTACTTTGGTTTCCTCCCACAGTCCAAAGATATGCAGGTTAACTGTTGACTCAAAATGTCCTGTAGGTGTGAATGTGATTATAATAATAATGATAATAATAATGATAATAATATGAGTAATAATAATGACGACAACAACAACAATAATAATGGTAATAATAACAATAACAATAATAAAGATATATTAAAAATATGTATTGTGTATTACGTGTGTGTATTGTGTGTATTGTGTGTCGTACTTTCTGAGACAACAACATGACGACATGACAGAAGTTAAGAGATAATTTATCATATCTATATATCTAAAACCGGATTTAATATAGAAACAAAATAAATAAGTAAATATTAAATAAGATGAGGAGGAAAATAAGTTTATAAAACAAAAATAAATGAATATTGAATAAGACAACAGAGAAAGCACATTTATAAAATTAAGATAAATATTTGTATATATCAGCCGATCCAATACTGGGTCAAAGATGGTTGAACTGGTCTGTCTGTCCATCCAGGTAACCCAGCGCTCAGGTAGGCTGCTTGTGATTGGTGGTTGCCATGGTACCCAGGCCGTCATCAGGGGAGCTATGGGGGCTCCACCTGATGCCCCCCCGCATTCTGGTGGACTGCTGCCTGCCCAATGGTATGGTACTTTGTTCTGGTCTTTTCTACTGTTATTATACAGTTATTATACACAATATATACTGGACTGTATATGTGTTTTGAATATATGTGATAATATAAAAATAAATGTAATGTTAGGGTGTAGTCCTGTTAGTTCCTCTGGTTTAGTCCTGTTAGTTTTTGTGCTGTAGTCCTGTTAGTTCCTCTGGTTTAGTCCTGCTAGTTTTTGTGGTGTAGTCCTGTTAGTTCCTCTGGTTTAGTCCTGTTAGTTTTTGTGGTGTAGTCCTGTTAGTTCCTCTGGTTTAGTCCTGTTAGTCTTTGTGGTGTAGTCCTGTTAGTTCTTCTGGTTTAGTTCTGTTAGTTTTTGTGGTGCAGTCCTGTTAGTTCCTCTGGTGTAGTCCTGTTAGTTCTTCTGGTTTCATCCTGCTAGTTCTTCTGGTTTAGTCCTGTTAGTTCTTCTGGTTTCAACTTGTTAGTTCCTCTGATGTAGTCCTGTTTGTTCCTCTGGTGTAGTCCTGTTAGTTCCTCTGGTTTAGTCCTGTTAGTTTTTGTGGTGCAGTCCTGTTAGTTCCCCTGGTTTAGTCCTGTTAGTTTTTGTGGTGCAGTCCTGTTAGTTCTTCTGGTTTCATCCTGCTAGTTCTTCTGGTTTAGTCCTGTTAGTTCTTCTGGTTTCAACTTGTTAGTTCCTCTGGTGTAGTCCTGTTTGTTCCTCGGGTGTAGTCCTGTTAATTCCTCTGGTGTAGTCCTGTTAGTACATCTGGTTTAGTCCTATTTGTTATGTCTGAGTGCAGGGATGGACTGGACTCAAAAGCATGACTCAAAGCACAAGAGGTTGTAAAACAGTTCAGGTCTTTACTTATCCAACAAGGTTCGGTACACAGGTTGTCAGTCACACAGGCAACAAATCCAAAATGGCAGACAAGGCACGGTGAAAAAGAGAGTCGTACACACTAGGAGCTAACACGAGGAAAAAGGCTGGGACGCTGTCACCAGAGGATCATGAACGAACTGGCACAGAAGGGACGGGAGACACATTATATACTAGAGGGGGAGTGAGAAACAATGAACAGGTGGACACAATCAGGGTGGGACTACAATCAGACACAGGTTGAGGAGATGAAAGTAGGTCAGGAGGTGTGGAGACACACCAGGGCAGGAAGTGCAGTGATCTGAAACGAGAGGAAGGGTTAATGATTTCAAAATAAAACAGCAAACAGATAAACTTGAAATGAAATCACAAAATAAAACATGACCTATGATCAGATGGACGTCACACTGTGTCATCTGGTGTAGCCCTGTTCGCTCTTCTGGCTTTGCCGTGTTAGCAGTTCTGGTTTAGTCCTGTTAGCTATTCTGGTTTAGTCCTGTTAGCTCTTCTGGTTTAGTCCTGTTAGCTATTCTGCTTTAGTCCTGTTAGATCTTCTGGTTTAGTCCTGTTAGTTCCTCTGGTGTAGTCATGTTTGCTTTTCTGGCTTTGCCGTGTTAGCACTTCTGGTTTAGTCCTGTTAGCTATTCTGGTTTAGTCCTATTAGCTCTTCTGGTTTAGTCCTATTAGCTATTCTGGTTTAGTCCTATTAGCTATTCCGGTTTAGTCCTGTTAGCTTTTCTGGTTTAGTGGTTTTAGCACTTCTGGTTTAATGGTGTTAGCACTTCTGGTTTAGTCCTGTTAGCTCTTCTGGTTTAGTGGTCTTAGCTCTTCTGGTTTAATGGTGTTAGTACTTCTGGTTTAGTCCTGTTAGCTCTTCTGGTTTAGTGGTCTTAGCTCTTCTGGCTTAGTCCTGTTAGTTCTTCTGGTTTAGTCCTGTTAGTTTGTCTGGTTTAGTTTTATTAGTTCTTTTGGTTTAGTCCTTTTAGCTCTTCTGGTTTAGTTCTGTTAGCTCTTCTGGGTTAGTGGTGATTAGCTCTTCTGGTTAGTGGCATTAGCTCTTCTGGCTTAGTGACGCTAGCTCTTCTGGTTTAGTCCTGTCAGTTCTTCTGGTTTAGTCCTGTTAGTTCTTCTGGTTTTGTGATTTTAGTTCTTCTGGTTTAATCAAATGTGTTCCCTTGGTTTAGTGGTGTTAGTTCTTCTGGTTTAGTCGTGTCAGTTCGTTGGTTTAGTCATCATTGTTCTTCTGGCTTAGTCCTGTTAGTTGTTCTGGTTTAGTAATTTTAGTTCTTCTGGTTAAGTGGTGATAGGGGTTAACTCTGCACTGATTTAAAGTAGCTCCATTGTTCTAGTTTTAGTAACCATTGGATAACTGCATTGATTTAGAAGAAGAAGAAGATAGTCCTTTATTAGTCCCACGAGTGGAAATTCAATTTTTTCACTCTGTTGTTAACTTATACACGGTACATGCAGACCCGAACACACACATGCACAAACATGCAACAATGGAGAGATGTCAGAGTGATGGGGCTGCTCCTGACAAGCGCCCCGAGCAGTTGGGGGATTGGTACCTTGCTCAGGGGCACCTCGGCAGTGCCCAAGAGGTAAACTGGCACCTCTCCAGCTACCAGTTCACACTCAGTTCTTGGTCCATGGTGGGACTTGAACCGGTGACCCTCCGGTTCCCAAGCCAACTCCCTACAGACTGAGCTACTGCCGCCCCAGCTACTGCCGCCCATTTAATGTAACTCTTGCTCTAGTTTTAGTAGTTATTGCATAACTCTGCATTGATTTAATGTAACTCTTGCTCTAGTTTTAGTAGTTATTGCATAACTCTGCATTGATTTAATGTAACTCTATTGTTCTAGTTTCAGTAATCACTGGTTAACACTGCATTGATTTAAAGTAGCTCCATTGTTCTAGTTTTAGTAGCCAGTGGTTAACTTTGCATTGATTTAATGTAACTTTATTGTTCTAGTTTTAGTAGTCAGTGGATAACTGCATTGATTTAATGTAACTCTATTGCTCTAATTTTAGTAGTCATTGCATAACTCTGCATTTATTTAAAGTAACTCTATTGTTTTAGTTTTAGAAGTCAGTGTTTAACTCTGTTTTGATTTAATGTAACCCTATTGCTCTAGTTTTAGTAGTCAGTGGTTAACTCTGCATTGATTCAGTGTAACTATTCTAGTTTTGTAGTCATTGGTGAACTCTGCATTGATTTAATGTAACTGTATTGTTCTAGTTTTAGTAGTAAGTGGTTAACTCTGCGTTGATTTAAAATAACTCTATTGTTCTAGTTTTAGTAGTCAGTGGATAACTCTGCATTGGTTTAATGTAACTATTGTTGAAGTTTTAATAGTCAGTGGTTAACTCTGCATTGATTCAATGTAACTTTATTCTAGTTTTGTAGTCAGTGGTTAACCCTGCATTGATTTAAAGTTACTCTATTGTTCCCGAATTTCCCTCCGGGGATTAATAAAGGTTCATCTTATCTTATCTTATCTTATCTTGTTCTAGTTTTAAGAAGAAGAAGAAGAAGAAGATCAACCTTTATTAGTCCCACAGTGGGGAAATTCAATTTACACTCTGTTGTTTTTTTTTAACTTATACATGGTACATGCAGACCTGAAACACACATACATGCATTAATGGAGAGGTATCAGAGTGAGGGGGCTGCTCCTGACAAGCGCCCCGAGCAGTTGGGGGTTTGGTGCCTTGCTCAGGGGCACCTCGGCAGTGCCCAAGAGGTAAACTGGCACCTCTCCAGCTACCAGTTCACACTCAGTTTTTGGTCCATGTCGGGACTTGAACCGGTGACCCTCCGGTTCCCAAGCCAACTCCCTACAGACTGAGCTACTGCCGCCCCCAGTGGTCATCTCTGCATTGATTTAATGTAACTTTATTGTTCTTGTTCTTGTTTTAGTAGTCAGTGGTCAACCCTGCATTGATTTAAATTAACTCTATTGTTCTAGTTTTAGTAGTCATCTGATAACTCTGCATTGATTTAATGTAACTCTATTGTGGAAATTTTCATAGTCAGTTGTTAACCCCGCATTGATTTAATGTAACGCTGTTGTTCTAGTTTTAGTAGGCAGTGGTTAACTCTGCATTGAATAATATAACTCTATTGTTCTACATTAGTTGTCATTGGTTAACTCTGCATTGATTTAATTTAACTTTATTGTTATACTGTTAGTAGTCATTGGTTAACTCTGCATTGATTTAAAGTAACTCTATTGTTCTAGTTTTAGTAGTCAGTGGACAACTCTGCAGTGACAGTAATCACTAAAACACTATTGACATGTACTTTTTCCACTGACTGGCTTTCACATAGCCAGCATCTCCTGAATTGTTCCGTTCTTGCCTGAGAAAACATTAAATCTTAATAACATCTTTTTAAGGCTTAAAAACAGCTAATTCACCAGTAAAGGATGATAACCACAGAAGCATTAACACAGGTGATGGGTGACGCTAAGCTAACTAGAAAAGCACTCGGGAGAGTGCAGACCTCCGCCAAGCACCATAGTTTCCCCCCATATTGTAATTCACCCCAAAAAGATCTGGATCAGCCTTTGGGATTTGATAGAAGTCCACATTGCAAATCCCTGAGTCAAATTTCATGAGCTTTGGGCAGCAGTTACCAACAATTGAGATATTGAGAGACAATTTTTTGGGTCCCATTTACCCCAATGTTAACGAAAATTTCAAAGTGATCCAGAATCCAGGATTTCTTCCGGATCACCCTCAAAATGAAATGAGTTATTCCTTTTCACATTTCGACACACCCTGACAATTTCATCAATATCTGTCCATAAGTTTTTGAGTTATCTTGAACACAGACAAAAAAACAAACAGACAAACAGACAGATAAATGCCGGCAAAAACATAACCTCCTTGGCGGAGGTAAAAATGGCAATTCTGCTCTAAACGGAAGTGAAAACACAACATGATGAAATGAGAGAGAAAGGAGAATCTGATAAATAAATGTAATGGATTGTGTTGTGTTGTGTCCTCTCGTGTTTCTATATATATATATATATATATATATATATATATATAACGGTATACGGTGTAGGCATATAAAAAATAAATGTGTTGTGTTGTGTCCTGTCATGTGTTTATATATAACATGTATTTGTAATGTGTTTCAGGGATGATGGTGAGCCTGGAGTGTCTCAGAGAAACTCCTCTCATCAGCATCAAGCAGCAGCTCTTCATTGAGGCCAGGAAGTACCCGCTCTACCACTTGCTGCAGGTACATCACTGTTTGACCTTTGACCCTGTGGTAGAAACAGTAGTAAAACTCTCTGCTCTCTGATTGGCCAGGAAGGGTCGTGCTACATTTTTGTGGGCGTGACCCAGGAGGCGGAGAGGGAGGAGTTTTATGATGAGACAAGGCGGCTGTGTGACCTCAGACTATTTCACCCAATCCTGAAGGTCATTGAGCCGCTGGGCAATCGGGAGGAGAAGATTCTCAACCGAGAGATAGGTAACACATCGTACCTGTCAACACCCGTCATCACCTGTCAAAACTCGTCATCACCTGTCTGGATCACCTGTCAACAGCTGTCATCACCCCTCAACACCCGTCATCACCTGTCTGGATCATCTATCATCAACCGTCATCACCTGTCAGCAACCGTCATCACCTGTCAGCAACCGTCATCACCTGTCTGTATCATCTGTCAGCACCCGTCATCACCTGTCATCAACCGTCATCACCTATCTGGATCATCTGTCAGCAACCGTCATCACCTGTCTGGATCATCTGTCATCACCCATCATCAGCCGTCATCACCTGTCTGGATCATCTGTCATCAACCGTCATCACCTGTCTGGATCATCTGTCATCACCCATCATCAGCCGTCATCACCTGTCATCACCTGTCATCACCTGTCATCAGTTCATGTCGCCAGACACAGCTCGTTGACACTTGTCACCCACCAGACTCATCCAGTAAGGGTGTCATTTGGTTCCAATACAGGTACCAAAAACTAAACTGGGTCCATTTAGGGTGAAACAGTGGTTCTATGCAAAAATGTACTGATGTGGTTCCAGTTTGGGCCCACTGAAGTTAAGATAATCTAATAAATGACAAAAGTTTAAAAAAGTGGCTGGGTTAGAGTATGAACCATATTGGACTTCTTTGGCTCCAACAGGACCAAAGAGTACTTATGTTCCAAAAGAGGTCTAATTTGGATTAAAGAGGTCTACCTTAAGAGAGATTAAACAAATATGTCAACAAATGTCTAGCCAGTCATTGACCCCCATGACCTCACCACACATAGTGACCCCATCTCTCACCAGACTCCATCTCACAGAGTTCCATGCTCGCCCTCCCTCACTCAGACTAAAACCATCCCCATGTACAGGGTTTGCCATCGGGATGCCGGTCTGTGAGTTCGAGATGATGAAGGACCCGGAGGTTCAGGACTTCCGACGTTCCATACTGAGCGTTTGCAGAGAGGCAATGGAGGAGAGGGAGGGGGAGGGGCCCACAGCCAGGCGCTCTATGTTTACCCCCCCAACGTGGAATCCACTCCCCAACTCCCCCAGCACATCTACAGCAAGCTGGACAAAGGTACCATAACTCCTGAATCCCACCCCTAATCCAGCCCCCTACTCCCAGCATGTCTACAGCAAGCTGGACAAAGGTACCATAACTCCTAAATCCCACCCCTAATCCAGCCCCCAACTCCCCCAGCACATCCACAGCAAGCCGGATAAAGATACTGCCCCTGTTTGACCAGCCCCACCAAGAAAAAAAAATAAAAACACTAGCACATTATCAGCAAGAAAAGCAAATCAGGACACCGACAGTACTTTACACTCTCCAATAAGAAACCAGATAAAGACAACTTGACATTAGATTGTCTAGAAAAAGAAAAGATCAGGACAACCTGACTTTAGACCCTCAAATCAGAAACCAGATCAGGACAACTTGACTTGAGACCCTAAAATAAGAAACCAGATCAGGACAACTTGACTTGAGACTCTCCAATTAGAAACCAGATCAGGACAACCCGACTTAGAGCTTTTCCACCAACTTTTTTCACAGAATAATGCTTTTATCTTTCCTGTGTGTGTTTAATAGGACAGAGATGTCAAATAAACTGATCTCCTGTCTGGAAGTCCAACCAGTATAACCTTACTGTCCATCCAGTTAATCCAGTAAAACTCTGAAAGCAACATCCTGTTAGTAGAGTTAGAGTAAGATAATGCTCAGCCTGTCTGCCTCTCTCTCTACCAATGTCTCTCTGTGCCTGTCTCTATCTCTACCACTCTCTCACTACCTGTCTGTCTATCTCTACCTGTCTCTCTCTCTCTCTGCCTGTCTCAGGGAGGTTGATCGTGACCATCTGGGTGATCGTGTCTCCATCCAACTCCAAACAGAAGTACACCCTGAAGGTAACGCTGATGTGTGTTGGACAAACAAAACATCCAGGTGTGATGTTGATGAAACAGAACATCCAAGTGTGATGTTTACCAACCAGAACATTCAAGTGTGACCTTGAACAACCACAACATACAGGTGTGATGTTGTATTCTGTGTGTTTGTGTACAGGTGAGTCACGACAGTTTACCTGAGCAGCTGATAGCCGAGTCCATTAGGAAGAAAAGCAGATCGATGCACCTCTCACCTCAACAACTCCACCTGTGTGTCCAGGAGTACCAGGGGCAGTACATCCTGAAGGTATACCTGTCTGTCTCACTCACCTCTTTGTCTGACTCACTTGTTTGTGTCCAGGAGTACCAGGGGCAGTGCATCCTGAAGGTATACCTGTCTGTCTCACTCACCTGTCTGTCTGACTCACTTGTTTGTGTCCAGGAGTACCAGGGGCAGTACATCCTGAAGGTATACCTGTCTGTCTCACTCACCTGTCTGTCTGACTCACTTGTTTATGTCCAGGAGTACCAGAGGCAGTACATCCTGAAGGTACATCTGTCTGTCCGATTCACCTCTTTGTCTGACTCACTTGTTTGTGTCCAGGAGTACCAGGGGCAGTACATCCTGAAGGTACATCTGTCTGTCCGATTCACCTCTTTGTCTGACTCACCTGTGTGTTTGACTCACCTGTGTCTGTTCAGGTGTACTCGGGGCAGTACATCCTGTCTGTCTGAGTCCAGGAGCACCAGGAGCAGTACATCCTAAAGCTACATCTGTCTGTTTGACTCACTTTTTTGTGTCCAGGTGTACTGGGGGCAGTACATCCTAAAGGTACACATGTCTGTCTGACTCACCTGTCTGACTGTCTACCTGTCTGTCTCTTTAGGTGTGTGGCTGTGATGAGTACCTGTTGGAGAAGTATCCTCTCAGTCAGTACAAGGTAACATCTTCACTCTGAAAACAAAAGCTTTCATGAACGGGCTCTTGAGTACAGCCTGTCTCACTGTCTCCACCTGTCTCTCCCTCCACCTGTCTCACTGTCTTCACCTGTCTCTCTGTCTTCACCTGTCTCTCTGCAGTATATCCGCTCCTGTATCATAGTGGGTCGTCTTCCGCACCTGATGCTGGTCTCCAAAGACAGTCTCTACTCTCAACTACCTGCCTCTGGCTTTGTCACACCTTCATACAGGTACAACAGCCAATCAGCATCTCAGACACACATATCACAGCCAGTCAAGATGTACTGTTGCCAGGTGGAAGATGTTTGCGGTTTGTTTTTCAGTCGTCGGACTCCTCAGCCTTCTCCCTGTCCAGGAGGAAGTGATGGTTCTCCTCCTCGCTCACTGTGGGCCTTCAACACTCTGCTGAGGGTCCGACTGCTTTGTGCCACCTATGTCAACGTCAACATCAGAGACATTGATAAGGTTTGTCTCTATGTCTTCCTCAATCTGTGCTCATGACTATTCTGGTGTTCTTGTGAAACCCCATCAGTCATAGGCGAGGACTGGTCAAGCTCCTGCATAGACAAAAATGACCAGAAATGTTCCTGCTGTGATTTGACATCAAAAACTTTTGACATTTGGAGATTTTTGCAAGTACTGCCCTTCCAGTGAATCGCCACCTTATTGTGGTGGAGGGGTTTGTGTGGCCTAGTGACCTGGGAGGACATTAGCTCCTGGTAGGGTCTCCCATGGCAAAGTGGTCCCAGGAGCGGGGCAAGACTAAGAGCAATTCACAGATGGCAGGAATAGGGAATAGGGCTCCCTATTCCTGCCATCTGGAGCCAGACCTGGGAGAGGAGCTTGCGGATGAGCATCCTCATGGGGCCCAGCTGTGCACAGCCCAAAAGAAGAATATGGAGCTGCCACCCTGTGGGCCCACCGCTTACAGGGATAGGCATTGGGGTCAGGTGCATTGTGTGGCAAGCGGCAGGCAAAGGCAGGGATCTGAGTCTGCTGATCCTTGCCATTGCAGACTGGCTCTTGGTGTGTGGAATGTCACATCTCTGGCGGGGAACAAACCAGAGCTGGTGCGTAAGGTGGAGGGTTAGGGTTAGGCATCAAAAACTTTTGACATTTGGAGATTTTTGCAAGTACTGCCCTTCCAGTGAATCGCCACCTTAATGTGGTGGAGGGGTTTGTGTGGCCTAGTGACCTGGGAGGACATTAGCTCCTGGTAGGGTCTCCCACAGCAAAGTGGTCCCAGGAGCGGGGCAAGACTAAGAGCAATTCACAGATGGCAGGAATAGGGAATAGGGCTCCCTATTCCTTCCGTCTGGAGCCAGACCTGGGAGGGGAGCTTGCTGATGAGCATCCTTATGGGGCCCAGCTGGGCACAGCCCAAAAGAGGAATATGGAGCTGCCACCCTGTGGGCCCACCACTTACAGGGATAGGCATTGGGTTCAAGTGCATTGTGAGGCAGGCGGCAGGCAAAGGTGGGGATCTGAGTCTGCTGATCCTCGCCATTGCAGACTGGCTCTTGGTGTGTGGAATGTCACATCTCTGGCGGGGAACAAACCAGAGCTGGTGCGTAAGGTGGAGAGGTATCAACTAGGTATAGTTGGACTCACCTCCACGCATAGCTCTGGTTCTGGAACCACACTCCTGGAGAGGAGTTGGACTCTCACCTTTTCCGGTGTCCCACAGGGTGAGAGGCACAGGGTGGGTGTGGGGATACTCATGAGCCCCTGCCTGAGCACCACTGTGTTGGAGTTCTCCATGGAGAACGAGAGGTTTGCTTCTATGTGACTGTGAGTCTCTAAGAGGACTTGAATTGTCTGACTGTTATTTGTGCTTCTGCACCAAACAGCAGCTCGGAGTATCTGACTCTCTTTGAGTCTCTGGATGGCGTCCTGGAAAGGGCACCGACTGGGAACTCCATAGATCTGCTGGTGGAGTTCAACACTTACATGGGCAAGGATGGAGAAACCTGAAGGGGGGGTGATTGGGGGAATGGCCTGCTGATCTGAACCTGAGTGGTGGGTTGCTGTTGGACTTGGAACTCCACGTTTATAAGTGTCCTCATACCAGAACACCCTAGGCCAACGATTGATGATTGACTTTGTTGTTTTATCATCAGAGTCTGTAGCCATCTGTCTTGGACACTCGGGTGAGGAGAGAAGCAGAGCTGTCAACTAATCACCATCTGGTGGGGAGTTGGATCAGATGTCAGGGGGAGGCTGCCGGACAGACTGGTAAACCCAAATAAGTAGTGAGGGTCAACTGGGAGCGTATGACTGAATCTCCTGTGTGCCAGTTCTTCAACTCCCACCTTTGGAAGAATTTCTCATGCCCCTGGGAGACGCTGGGGACATGGAATCTGAGTGGGCCATGTTCAGAGTGGCTGCTACGAGTTGTGGTTGAAGGTCATCAGTGCCTGGCAACCTGTGAACCATCTGGTGGACACCAGTGGTACAGGAGGCCATCAAGGATGACCATAAAGGCTACAGCTGCGGTGGTCATCCATCTATCTTCAACCGCTTATCCCAGGTGGGGTCGCCAGTCCACCGCAGGGCACATAGAGACAGACAGCCATTCATGCGCCATATTGCACCATTCACACCTACGGGCAATTTAGAGTCACCAATTAACCTTTGGACTCTGGGAGGAAGCTGGAGAACTCGGAGAAAACTCACGCTAACACGGGGAGAATACAGAAACTCCATACAGAAGAACCCCAAGCTGGATTTAAACCTGTGACCCTCCTGCTGTGAGGCGACAGCACTAACCACTGCACCATCGTGCAGCCCAGCTGCGGTGGTCACGAAATCAAAAACCGGGGTGCGGGAGGAGTTTGGAGAAACTATGAAGAAGGACTTTTGGTTGGCCTCAAGGAAGTTCTGGCAAATCATTAGACAACTCAGAAAGGTAAAGCAGGGCTTGACTAAGGCTTCCTTCAGAGGGGAAGAAAACTGTGGACCCAGAGTGGGGATATTGTTGAGCGCTGGAAGGAGCACTTTGAGGAACTCCTGAATGTGACCAACACATCCCCCATAGAGGAGGTGGAGTTTAAAGACTCAGGGGAAGGCTTGTCCATGTTCTTGGCAGAGGTCACTGAGGTAGTCAAAGCTCCTTGGCTGCAAGGCTCCAGGGGTGCTGAGATTCCATCTAAGATGCTGAAGGTTCTGGACATTGTGGACTGTCGTGGCTGATACACCTCTTTAGTGTGACATGGAGATCAGGGACAGTGTATCTGGAATGGCAGACCAGGCCGCGGGAGTGTTAACATATGTTAAAATATAAGTATGTTATATAAGTATGTAAAGGTTCAAGTGTGTGTGTGTGTGTGTGTGTGTGTGTGTGTGTGTGTGTGTGTGTGTGTGTGTGTGTGTGTGTGTGTGTGTGAGATCTACGTGAGGACTGGTATCTATCATGGAGGAGAACCGCTCTGTGACAATGTCAACACTCAGAGAGTTCCCTGCTCCAACCCCAGGTAACGTACACTCACTATATACTGTATATACACACTGAGTATATACTCTCAATATACACTCTGAGTATGTATACTCAATATACAGTACACACTGAGTATACACACTGAGTATACACTCTGAGTATACAGTATATACTTAATATACAGTACACACTGAGTATACACTCTGAGTATACCGTAAATACTCAATATACCATACTCACTGAGTATACACACTATGTATACTCAATATAAAGTTAATTCTGAGTATGTGTACTCAATACACATTGCTTATTTCTTACCTGTATGTCTGTCTCCCTCCCTACCTGTCTTCCTTCCGACCTCTCTGTCTGTCCCCCTCCCTACCTGCCTGTCCCCCTCCCTACCTGTCTTCCTCTCTGTCTCCCTCCCTCCCTACCTCTCTTCATCTTACCTGTCTCCAGGTGGAATGAGTGGCTGGCCTATGACATCTACCTGTCTGTCTCTCTGTCTTACCTGTCTCCAGGTGGAATGAGTGGCTGGCCTATGACATCTACCTGGCTGACCTCCCTCGCTCAGCCAGATTCTGCCTGTCTATCTGCTCTGTGAAGGGAAGGAAAGGAGCCAAGGAGGTGAGACAGGAAGGAGACAAGGACACATAAACAGGAACCCAGTGAAAGAATGACAGAATGAACCTGCCTGTCTCTCCACCTATCTGTCTGTCTATCAGGAGCACTGTCCCCTGGCCTGGGGCAATGTCAACCTGTTTGACTATACCGACATCCTGGTCTCAGGCAAAGTGGCTCTGAGTCTTTGGCCAGTCCCTCACGGCCTCGAGGACCTCCTGAATCCCATCGGAGTCGCCGGTTCCAATCCCAACAAGGTTCACCACACCTCTGTCTAACCATCTGTCTCTCTACTTGTCGATCACAATGAAGACGTGTGATTGATGGAGTTGATTGACTGATTGATTGTCCTCTACAGGAGACTCCCTGTGTGGAGCTGGAGTTCTCCTGGTTCAACCAGACCGTTGTGTTTCCTGATGAGCAGCAGATAGAAGAACACGCTAACTGGACCATCAGCAGAGAGCTGGGCTACAACTACTGCCAGGGACTGGTAACCTACAGAATATCCTATCTATACATATACACATATATACTTATACTGCAAATACTGTATAAACACATACACTATATAGACATATACTGTATAGACATATATATATTGTATAGACATATATTGTATAGACACACATATACTGTATACAGTACAGACCAAAAGTTTGGACACACCTTCTCATTCAAAGAGTTTTCTTTATTTTCATGACTATGAAAATTGTAGATTCACACTGAAGGCATCAAAACTATGAATTAACACATGTGGAAAATATACTTAACAAAAAAGTGTGAAACAACTGAAAATATGTCTGATATTGTAGTTTCTTCAAAGTAGCCTCCTTTTGCTCTGATTACTGCTCCACACACTCTGCATCCTCTTGATGAGCTTCAAGAGGTCATCACCTGATATGGTCTCCAACAGTCTTGAAGGAGTTCCCAGAGATGCTTAGCACTTGTTGGCTCTTTTGCCTTCACTCTGCGGTCCAGCTCACCCCAAACCATCTGGATCGGGTTCAGGTCCGGTGACTGTGGAGGCCAGGTCATCTGGCGCAGCACCCCATCACTCTCCTTCTTGGTCAAATAGCCCTCACACAGCCTGGAGGTGTGTTTGGGGTCATTGTCCTGTTGAAAAATAAATGATGGTCCAACTAAACGCAGACCGGATGGAATAGCATGCTGCTGCAAGATGCTGTGGTAGCCATGCTGGTTCAGTATGCCTTCAATTTTGAATAAATCCCCAACAGTGTCTCTAGCAAAGCACCCCCACACCATCACACCTCCTCCTCCAGGCTTCACGGTGGGAACCAGGCATGTAGAGTCCATCTGTTCACCTTTTCTGGTTCCACAAAGACACGGTGGTTGGAACCAAAGATCTCAGATCTGGACTCAACAGACCAAAGCCCAGATTTCCACTGGTCTAATGTCCATTCCTGGTGGTCTTTAGCCCAAACAAGTCTCTTGTGCTTGTTGCCTGTCCTTAGCAGTGGTTTCCTAGCAGCTATTCTACCATGAAGGCCTGATTCACACAGTCTCCTCTTAACAGTTGTTCTAGAGATGTGTCTGCTGCTAGAACTCTGTGTGGCATTGACCTGGTCTCTAGTCTGAGCTGCTGTTAACCTGCCATTTCTGAGGCCGGTGACTCAGATGAACTGATCCTCCTCAGCAGAGGTGACTCTTGGTCTTCCTTTCCTGGGGCGGTCCTCATGTGAGCCACTTTCTTTGTAGCGCTTGATGGTTTTTGCGACTGCACTTGGGGACACTTTCAAAGTTTTCCAATTTTTCGGACTGACTGACCTTCATTTCTTAAAGTAATGATGGCCACTCGTTTTTCTTTATTTTACTTTACTTACTGCTTTTTTCTTGCCATAATCCAAATTCTACCAGTCTATTCAGTAGGACTATCAGCTGTGTATCCACCTGACTTCTGATGGTCCCAACCCCATTTATAAGGCCAGAAATCCCCCTGATTAAACCTGACAGGGCTCATCTGTGAAGTGAAGACCATATCAGGTGATGACCTCTTGAAGCTCATCAAGAGAATGCCGAGTGTGTGAAGCAGTAATCAGAGCAAAAGCTGGCTACTTTGAAGAAACTACAATATCAGACATATTTTCAGTTGTTTTACACTTTTTTGTTAAGTACATATTTCCACATGTGTTAATTCATAGTTTGATGCCTTCATTGTGAATCTACAATTTTCATAGTCATGAAAATAAAGAAAACTCTTTGAATGAGAAGGTGTGTCCAAACTTTTGGTCTGTACTGTACGTGTAAACTGTGAAAACAAAGTTATTACATGAGTGTTAGGTGGATTATTTCTCTGTTGTTCTAGTAACTGTCATTATATCTGACCTGGTTGTAAAGCCTGTTTATTAACCTTCACAGTTAACAGTACAACCAGGTCAGATATAATGACAGTTACTAAAACAACAGAGAAATAATCCAAGGGTAAGGGTAAGGATAAGGGTAAGGGTTAGGGTTAGGTTACACACACATATATATACCTGCCCCTGTCTGTCTGTCTACAGAGCAGTCGTCTGGCCTGTGACAGCAGTGTTTCAGCAGGTGATGCAGAGCAGCTTCGTTCTCTGTGTTCCAGAGATCCTCTCTACGAGCTCTCAGAGCAGGAGAAGGACTTCCTCTGGAGACACAGGTGAGGGGCGGGGCTTCCTTCAGAGACATATGTGGGGGGCGGGGCTTCCTGTAGAGACAAAGGTGTGGGGCAGGGCTTCCTTTAGAGAGACAGGTGAGGGCCAGGGCTTCCTCTGGAGACACAGGTGAGGGGCGGGGCTTCCTTTAGAGACACAGGTTTGGGGCGGGGCTTCCTTTAGAGAGACAGGTGAGGGCCAGGGCTTCCTTTGGAGGCTCAGGTGAGGGGCGGGGCTTCCTTCAGAGACACAGTTGAGGGCCGGGGATCTTGGGGATTTTGGATCTTCTTTTGTCCCAACCTGTCCCTACTGGCCCTACCCATTGTTACCTGTCTTTACCTGCGTCTCTGCTTTTCTCTACCTGTCTTTACCTGTGTCCATCTTTGTCTACCTGTCTCTCTGTCTGCAGGCATTACTGTGTAAATATCCCAGAGTCTCTTCCGAAGCTGCTTCTGTCCGTCAAATGGAACTCCAGAGACGAAGTGTCCCAGGTACTGATCCTGTCCTCACAGTCCACCTGATGTCCTTATGGGTTTCACTTCATCTCCTCAGTTACCAATCTGTCTCCTCCTGTTCCTCATCCTCCTCCTCATTCTCCTCTTCCTCGTCCTGCTCCTCCTCAGATGTACTGTTTGTTGAAGGAGTGGCCTCTGATGGAGCCTGAATCTGCTCTGGAGTTATTGGACTGTAACTTTCCTGATCCGATGGTCAGAGAATTCGCTCTGCGCTGCCTTGTTCAAGGTCTGACGGACGACAAGCTGTCGCAGTACCTGCTGCAGCTGGTACAGGTGAGTTCACCTTCTGGTTCACCTCCTGGTATAAGTGAGTTCACCTTCTGGTTCACCTCCTGGTATAGGTGAGTTCACCTGCTGATTCACCTCCTGGTATAGGTGAGTTCACCGTCTGGTTCACCTCCTGGTACAGGTACTGTTCACCTTCTGGTTCACCTCCTGGTATAGGTGAGTTCACCTTCTGGTTCACCTCCCGGTACAGGTACTGTTCACCTCCTGGTTCACCTTCTGGTACAGGTACTGTTCACCTCCTGGTTCACCTCCTGGTACAGGTACTGTTCACCTCCTGATTCACCTCCTGGTACACGTATGTCTCACCTGTACCAGCCTAAATCTAATCTGTGAATGTAAACTGTGTGTCTTCAGGTGTTGAAGTATGAGATGTACCTGGACAATCCACTGGCTCGTTTCCTGATCAAGAAAGCGTTGACCAATCAGAGGATAGGACACTTCTTCTTCTGGCATCTCAAGTGAGGAGTTGATGTTTATCTCCTCCCTGGTGACTCGTTAGTGGAAGGCAACGTCTTTAATGTTGTGGTCAACAGGTCAGAGATGCACAATAAGACGGTGTCCCGCCGCTTCGGTCTGCTGCTGGAGGCCTTCTGCAGAGCCTGTGGCATGTACCTGAAACACCTGAACAGACAGGTGAGCAAAGGTCAGAGCGTATCTGTGCTCTGATTGGGCAGTGTCGTCTGTCTGGAGTCACTCTGTGACAAGAGTTCCACTAATACTAGAGCTGCCCTCTAGTGGCCCAGTGTGAGACTACAGCCAGTAACACACCTGTGTTTGTGTATATTACTGTGTGTATTACTGTGTTACTGTGTGTGTATATTATTGTGTTACTGTGTATGTATTACTGTGTTACTGTGTGTATATTGCTGTGTTACTGTGTGTGTATATTACTGTGTGTATATTAATGTGTTACTGTGTATGTATATTACAGTGACTGTGTGTGTATGTTACTGTATTACTGTGTGTGTATATTACTGTGTTACTGTGTATGTATATTACTGTGTGACTGTGTGTGTATGTTACTGTGTTACTGTATTACTGTGTGTGTATATTATTGTGTGTGTATATTACTGTGTTACTGTGTGTGTGTGTGCAGGTGGAGGCGATGGATAAACTGGTGAATCTGACCGACACCCTGAAACAAGAGAAGAAGGACGAAACACAGAAAGTAAGAAACAACACAAACAACACAACAACACAAATAACACTATATAAGACACGTACTGTATAATACACCACAATGATACAACACTAAATAACACATGCTGCACAATACACCATAATGACACATAATATACTATAATAATACAACACTAAATAACACTGTATAATACACTATAATATAATTACAAATAAGACTATATAATAAACATATAATACACTATAATAATATAACACTAAATAAGACTATATAATATACATGCTGTATAATATACATATAATACACTATAATAATATAACACTAAATAAGACTATATAATATACATACTGTATAATATATATATAATACACTATAATAAGATAATAAGACTACAGTTCTAATAAACAGTTCTGGTGCAACTTAGACACATCATCAGTGATGTATCCTGGGTTCATTGGGTGTTTCAGGTCTCACAACATCAGACACTCTCACCCAGGCGACCCAGCCGAGGTGATCAAGTCCCGGCTTGTGTCTAAGTAGCATGTGTGGTCCATGGATCTCCCCGCTTGATCCACAGCCCTCTTGACTCCTTTTCTGCCGCGTCAGTGATGGTTTTGATAAGAGACTGGCCGATGAATCCTCTGCATCCAAACTTGACGGGGTTGCATCGGGTCCTCCATCCCGGCTTCGGCATTCACCTGCCAGCCCCTCATGCTTGGCCCTCTTCCTCTCAAATGCCTCTTCCATCCGGTCTTCCAGTCAACTCCAGCAGGACCACGTGCCTTGTTGTTTCTGACACCAGGACCATATCTGGCCTGAGTGTGGTCGCTGCGATGTTCTCTGGGAATTTGAGCTGTCTCCCCAGGTTGACCTTCAGCTCCTAGTCCCGAGCTGTTGCCAGCAGCCCCCCTGCTTGACTCAGATGTTGCTGTGGCTTCTCCCCAGCCCTAACAAAGGTGATGGAATGCCTTGTTGGTTGTTGGTATTTACTGGTGGAGATCCCTGTGCTGATGACCTCTGCAATGACCTGCAGCACTTGGTCATGGCACCAGCGGTAACGCGCATTTGCTACTGCCTTAGAGCAGCAGCTCAGGATTTGCTCCAGCAATCCAGCTCTCTGGCAGAGGGGGCACAATGGAGTCTCGGCCAAGCCCCAGTGGAAGAGGTTAGACAGGCTTGGGAGGACATCGTACACTGACTGGATGAGGAACTTGATCCGGTGGGGCTCAGATCTCCATAGGTCTGACCACGATATCTTCCAGTCAGCTACCTCGTCCCATCGAGTCCACGCCCCTTGCTGCCGCATCCCCACTGTCCTGCTGCAGCGGGCTTCCTCCACCCTTGCTCGGACCTCCTCCTGGATCAGCTGATGCCTTTCCTTTACCTGAACCTTGTTGTAGTGAGGTCTTGGGTTGCTCCCGAGTCCTGCCCGTCTGGATGCCACTGCTCCCAGCAGCTCGCTGTGTTGTAGGTGGGACTCAGCCTGGTCGACTGCCTCATGAGCCCCTCCACTTCCTGCCAGTTCTAACCTCTATGCCAGCCTTGGACACCTTAATGTCACTGGAGTCCCTATACAGCAGTACCTCTCTTGCTCGGTTCACCATGAACTCCTCCGTCAGACTACTGAAGGGCAGTTTCAGCTTGTTGTTCCTCCCGTACAAGACGATGCTGCTGAGGCTTTGCGGTAGGCCCAACCACTTCCGCAAGAAACAGCTGACCTTCCTCTCGAAGCACTTAACAGTGGTCATTGGCACATCATAGACCAGCAGTGGCCAGAGGAGTCGTGGTTGGATGCCATGTTGGTAGATCCAGGCTTTAAACTTGCCTGGTAACCCTGACATCCACTGTCAGCCAGGTTCTGCGGCGTCCTTCAAAGTGCAGTCAAAGATCTTGCCCAGGCTCTTAACTGGCTTCTCTCCCACAGATGAAAACTGGATGCCTCCTAGTGAGACGCGAAACTGGTCTGTAACCTTCCCCTTCTTCACCACCAGGGACCTGGACTTGGCTGGCTTGAAGCTCATCCGGGCCCAGTTAATGAGATGCTCAAGGCCTTGAAGGATCCATCTGCAGCCTGGGACTGATGTTGTAGTCACTGTCAGATCATCCATAAATGCTCTGATAGGAGGCTGCCGCATACCTGAGTTGGTGAGAGGACCTCTGCACTCCACCTCTGCTGACTTTTCCAGAATATTCATGGCCAAGGAAAGCAGTATCACGGAAATGGTGCATCCTGTGATAATGCCCTTCTCAAGCCGATGAAAGGTAGATGTTACTATTCCGGACATGACTCTCAAACTGAAGCAGCTGTAGTGGTCTAGTTTGAGGACCTTGATTTTATCTGGAACGTGGTGTCGGTCTTGCGAGGTTTCAACCAGCTTGTGTGGAATGGACCCGTAGGTATTGGCATGATCGAGCCAAAGGACTGTGAGGTCTCCTTTGCACATACACTCCTGATCAAAATCTTAAGACCAGTTAAAAAATTGCAAGAATTTGCATTTTGCACTGTTGTATCTTAAGAAGGTTCTAAGTAGAGTTTCAAAATGCAAAAAGAAGAAATGGGAACAAGAGACCAAATGTTTTGAGCAGGCAATTTATTGAAAAGAACAATTTAACTGAAATAGGCTGTTCATCAGCTGATCAAAAGTTTAAGACCACATCCTTTAAAAGCCCAAATCTGTGCAAAAATTTGGATTCCATGTCATTTTCTGTCAAGTAATCACACTGTCAAGACCTCTTGATGGGAAAAGCAAAAAAACTCACTGCCTTGGAACGTGGCAGGATTGTTGAGCTGCATAGACAAGGCCCCTCACAGCGTGCCATCGCTGCTGAGGTTGGACGCAGTAAGACAGTCATTTTGCATTTCTTAAAAGATCCTGAGGTTTATGGAACAAAAAAATCAAGTGGTAGACCCAAAAAAATCTCACCGGCACTGAGCCGGAGGATCCGAACGGCCGTCCGTCAAGACACGGGACGATCCTCATCCCAAATTAAGGCCATTACTGGTGCTGACTGCAGCCCAATAACCATCAGACGGCATCTGCAAAGGAACGGCTTCAAAAACAAAAAACGTCTTCAAAGGCCACGTCTCCTTCAATGCCACAAAATTGCCCGTTTGGCCTTTGCAAGGGAGCACCAAACATGGGGCGTTCAAAGTTGGAAGAAAGTTTTATTCTCTGATGAGAAAAAATTTAACCTTGATGGTCCTGATGGCTTCCAACGCTACTGGCATGACAAGGAGATGCCACCTGAGATTTTTTCAACACGGCACAGCGGAGGGGGCGCCATCATGATCTGGGGTGCTTTTTCCTTCAATGGAACAATGGAGCTCCAGGTTGTGCAGGGCGTCAAACAGCAGCTGGCTACGTGGAGATGTTGCAGCGGGCATCCCTCATGACTGAGGGCCCTCGTCTGTGTGCTGATGACTGGGTTTTTCAGCAGGACAATGCTGCAATTCACAATGCCCGTCTGACAAAGGATTTTTTTCAGGAGAATAACATCACTCTTTTGGATCATCCTGCATGTTCCCCTGATCTAAATCCAATTGAGAACATTTGGGGATGGATGGCAAGGGAAATTTACAAAAATGGACATCAGTTCCAGACAGTGGATGCCCTTCGTGAAGCCATCTTCTCCACTTGGAGCAACATTCCTACAAGCCTTTTGGAAACACTCGCATCAAGCATGCCAACACGAATTTTTGAAGTGATCAACAATAATGGTGGAGCTACTCATTACTGAGTCTGTTTTTGAGACTTTAATTTCTGTTTTAGGGTTTTTTTTGAGCTATGGTCTTAAACTTTTGATCAGCTGATGAACAGCCTATTTTAGTTAAATTGTTATTTTCAATAAATTGCCTGCTCAAAACATTTAGTCTCTTGCTCTCATTTCTTCTTTTTGCATTTTGAAACTCTACTTAGAACCTTCTTAAGATACAACAGTGCAAAACGTAAATTCTTGCAATTTTTTAACTGGTCTTAAGATTTTGATCAGGAGTGTATAATACACTATAATAATATAACACTTTATAATGTACATATAATACACTATAATAATATAACACCATATAATATACATATAATACACTATAATAATATAACACCATATAATATACATATAATACACTATAATATAACACCATATAATATACATATAATACACTATAATAATATAACTATATAATATACATATAAGTGACTTTCCTGACTTGTTCCAGTCAATGACTCACTTTTTCAGATCCGTGCTGAGCATCTTTGGCTTCTCCCATCGTAGCGTTTGTGGGCGTTTGTCTCCAGTGAGCCCTGTTTAAATGGCCTCAGAGAAGTCAGCAGCTGTAGTCACTCAGAGGCCATGCTAGGAAGCTCATTTCATTCACACACTTTCTACGTCACCAAAGATCAGAATTTATGTTGCTGTATGGATATTTCTGACTCAGCAGATCTGGTCACATTTTCAGTTGACCCATAATAAAGTCATAACAGAACCAAACGTCATGAATGTATCAGTGACAAAGAAGTATCTGATCAATCACTCCATCAGAGAAAAATCAATAACTGGAAACTCCAGACAGCCATGACAGTATGTTCTTTACTAGTGGAGGGAAACTTTAGACCAGGACTGTATATGGTTTTATTGCCAGCATGTTATTTTGAGTATATACAGTAATATACGGTACTACCTGTACATGCCGACATTCAGTCTGTCAGGTATTTAGTTTAGTATTAGTTTTTTAGTTTATATATACTACTATTCAAAAGTTTAGGGTCACCCAGACAATTTTGTGTTTCCATGAAAAGTTGTAAAATGAATAAAAAATATAGTCAAGACATTGACGAGGTTAGAAATAATGATTTGTATTCCTTATTCAAATCTCCCACCTTACCAGCACCAAGGCCACCCCAGACCATCACGGTACCCCACCTTGCTTGACAGATGGCCTCAGGAACTCTTCAGCATCTTTTCAGTTGTTCTGCGTCTCACAAATGTTCTTCTGTGATCCAAACACCTCAAACCTCGATTCGTCCGTCCATAACACTTTTTTCCAATCTTCCTCTGTCCAATGTCTGTGTTCTTTTGCCCATATTAATGTTTTTCTTTGATTGGTCGGTCTCAGATATGGCTTTTTCTCTGCCCTGAAGGCCAGCATCCCGGAGTTGCCTCTTGACACTGGCATTTTGTGGGTACTATTTAATGAAGCTACCAGTTAAGGACCTGTGAGGCATCTATTTCTCAAACTAGAGACTCTACTGTTCTCATCTTCTCGTTCAGTTGAGCAGCGAGGCCTCTACTTCTCTTTCTGCTCTGGTTAGAGCCTGTTGGTGCTGACACCTGAAGACCCACAAAGGATCAACAAGAGGACAAACACCCTCCACTTTAAGTGATCACAAATAATGATTGCTTACTGATGTTCAGTGATTGGTTGAGACTGATTCTGGCAACAATTGAATCAAAGGCAACTGGACTTAGATTTGTCTCTGAAGACGTTTTGCCCCTTATCCAAGTGGCTTCATCAGTTCCAACGCTACAGTCTGACTCGTCCCCTCTAGTCTGACCAACAGTGGAGTGAGACCCAGGTTTTTAACCTCTGTGGAAGTGTCCGCCCCTTATTCTCCTAAGACAATACTTCGTTAGTGGAGTTTCACCTGTGGGAGTCCCACTAGTGAACGACAGTCGTTGTGTTTGTTCGGGACACTTGAGGTTAGTTTCAGACTGTCTTTGATATTGAGTTTTTTTTGGTATCGCTGAAAGTGCAGCATTGTAGTTGTAGATGGGGGTTAGGTGGTGTCTCAGACCCCCTCCTCTGTTTAAAGATGGTATTTCCATTTTAACATAGTGGGGACTAGTCAGACTGTAGCGTTGGAACTGATGAAGCCACTTGGATAAGGGGCGAAACATCTTCAGAGACAAATCTAAGTCCAGTTGCCTTCGATTCAATTGTTGCCAGAATGAATCTGACCTGGATGAATGAGAACATTCACAGACGTTGAGACTGATGTTTTGTGATTGGCTGATACTGATGTGTTGCTATGTTGTGATTGGTTGTCAGACTCAGATGAAGTTCTTGGTTGAGCACATGTCTCGTCCAGATTACATGGAGGCTCTTCAGGGATTCGTCTCTCCTCTGAACCCTGTTCACCAGCTGGGGAACCTCAGGTAACGCCTCAACTGGATCATGTAAAGTAAAGTGTGTCCTCAGGCTGGAGGAGTGCTGGATCATGTAAAGTAAAGTAAAGTAAAGTGTGTTCTCAGGCTGGAGGAGTGCCGGATCATGTCGTCGGCGAAGCGCCCCCTGTGGCTGAACTGGGAGAACCCCGACATCATGTCTGAGCTGCTCTTCGCTAACAATGAGATCATCTTCAAGAACGGAGACGGTAGCTAGCTCGCTGCTAACTACAACACTTGTTTCAGTGGAGAATGTTAACTGTGCTAAGAGAACTGTGTTCATGGATTGTGGGTAATGTAGTTTGTAAGCTGCGTGTGTTGCAGACCTGCGTCAGGACATGCTGACTCTGCAGATCATTAAGATCATGGAGAACATCTGGCAGAACCAGGGCCTGGACCTGCGGTGAGAACCTGACATCATGAGTGACATCATCAGTGACATCATCAACCAGCGAGCTAACCGAGTGTGTGTGTGTGTGTGTGTGTGTGTGTGTGTGTGTGTGTGTGTGTGTGTGTGTGTGTCTGTCAGCATGCTGCCATACGGCTGCCTCTCCATCGGGGACTGTGTTGGTCTGATCGAGGTGGTGAAGAACAGTTTCACCATCATGCAGATTCAGTGTAAAGGAGGCCTGAAGGGGGCGCTGCAGTTCAACTCCAACACCCTGCACCACTGGATCAAGGACAAGAACCGGGGAGACGGGTCAGTACCTGTCTGTCTGTCTGTCTGTCTGTCTGTCTGTCTGTCCGTACCACTGGATCAAGGACAAGAACCAGGGAGACGGATCAGTACCTGTCTGTCTGTCTGTCTGTGTCACTACCTCTCTCTCTCTACCCGTCTCTCTCTACCTGTCTCTCTCCCTCTCTACCTCTCTCTCTCTGCCTGTCTCTCTCTCTATCTCTCTCCCTCTCTACCTGTCTCTCTCTCTACCTGTCTGTCTCTCAGGTATGACCGGGCCATTGACCTCTTCACCAGGTCTTGTGCAGGTTACTGCGTAGCGACGTTCATCCTGGGAATCGGAGACCGACACAACTCCAACATCATGGTGAAGGAGAACGGACAGGTGAGCTCCTCCTCCTCCTCCTCCTCCTTGTCTTCCTTCACATTCTCCCCCTCCTCATCTTCTTCCTCATTCTCCTCCTCCTCATCTTCCCTCTAATTCTTTTCCTCCTCCTCTCCTTCTCCTCATCCTCTTCCTCCTCCTCCTGCTCCTCCAAGTCTTCCTCTAACTCTTCCTCCTCGTCCTCCAGCTGTTCCACATCGACTTTGGTCACTTCCTGGATCACAAGAAGAAGAAGTTTGGCTACAAGAGGGAGCGAGTTCCCTTCGTCCTGACTCAGGATTTCCTCATCGTCATCAGTAAAGGAGTCCAGGAGTCCACCAAGACCAAGGAGTTTGAGAGGTATCACCTGCACCTCACCTGTCCAATGCTGGTCCTCTTGTCTTGTCTCACCCTCCGTTGACCTGTCTGTGTGCTAGGTTCCAGGAGATGTGTTATAAAGCCTACCTGGCCATCCGTCAGCATGCCGGCCTCTTCATCAACCTGTTCTCTCTCCTGCTGGGCTGCGGCATGCCCGAACTGCAGAGCTTCGACGACATTGCCTACCTGAGGAAGACCCTGGCTCTGGGTAAGACAGACGGGCAGAGAGAGAGAGAGACGGGCAGAGAGAGAGAGACCGGCAGAGAGAGAGACAGGTGGAGAGAGAGAGAGAGATGGAGAGAGAGAGAGAGAGAGAGAGAGACAGGTAGAGAGAGAGAGAGAGAGAGAGAGAGACAGGTAGAGAGAGAGACAGATGGGTGGAGAGAGACAGGTAGAGAGAGAGAGAGAGAGACAGATTGGTGGAGAGAGAGACAGATTGGTGGAGAGAGAGAGAGATGGGCAGAGAGAGAGAGAGATGGGCAGAGAGAGAGACAGGTAGAGAGAGACGAACAGAGAGAGAGACAGGTAGAGAGAGAGAGACAGATGAGAGAGAGAGAGACAGATGGAGAGAGAGAGTCAGATGCAGAGAGAGAGAGTCAGATGCAGAGAGAGAGAGAGAGAGAGAGAGAGAGAGATGGACAGAGAGAGATTCAGATGGACAGAGAGAGATTCAGATGGACAGAGAGAGATTCAGATGGACAGAGAGAGAGAGACAGATGGAGAGAGGTAGGAGTTTTAGTAGTAGTAAGTCTAGTAGTAATAGTAGTAGTAGTAAGACTAGTAGTAGGAGTGGCAGGATTAGTAATAGGAGTAGGAATTCTTGTAGGACTAGTAGTAGTAGTAGGAGGAGGAGGAGGAGTAATAGTATTAGTAGTAGTAGTTGTAGTAGGAGTAGTTGTTGTAGTAGTAGTTGTAGTATTATTAGCAGTCGTAGTAGTAATGGTTGTAGTAGTAGTAAGAACATGCTACATCACTTTAACTCCTGTATTGTCTCAGAGAATCTGTCTCACTTTCTTCTGTGTCTGTCTGTGTGTCCACCTGTCTGTCTGTCTGTCCACCTGTCTGTCTGTCAGAGAAGAGTCAGCAGGAAGCGTTGGAGTATTTCACCAAACAGATGAACGACGCTCATCATGGAGGCTGGAGCACCAAGATGGACTGGATCTTCCACACCATCAGGCACATGCCCAACGAACACTGAACACGCATCTATAATACACAATATATACAGTATATATATATACAGTATATATATTAAAAAAAAATATATATATATACTGTATATAACACACCATCAGACACATGCCCAACGAACACTGAACACGCATATACAATACATAATACATACAGTATATATATATATATATATATATATACTGTATATAACACACCATCAGACACATGCCCAACAAACACTGAACACACATATATAATATATACAGTATACATTTACTGTATACAGTAAATAACACACACATAGTATATAACATGTACTGTGTGTACAGTATATTTGCTGTATATAAACACACTATTTACTGCACTACTGTGAGGATGACAATGAGGACTATGATGAAGGTGTCTGATACCATGGTATCATCTTGGTGGGATGGTTGTCATAGCAACATGAAACTCAGGGTCACAGGTCAGGGGGGTGGTTGAGAACGCCAGAGGGATGTGGGAAAAGATGATGATGACAACGACGATGATGATGGTGGTGATGATGATGATGATGATGATGATGGTGGTGGTGGTGATGATGATGGTGATGATGATAATGGTGATGATGATGGTGATGATGGTGATGATGATAATGATACTGGTGATGATGATGATGTGATGATGATGGTGGTGATGATGATGATGATGATGATAATAATGATGATGGTGGTGATGGTGATGATGATGATAATAATGATGATGATGGTGGTGATGATGATGATAATGATAATGGTGAAGATGATGATGGTGATGGTGATGGTGGTGATGATGGTGGTGATGATAATGATGATGATAATGGTGATGATAATGATGATGATGATGATAATGATAATGATGATGATGATGATGATGATGATGATAATGCTAATAATGATGATGATAATAATGATGATGATGATAATGGTGATGATGATGATGATGATGATGACGATAATAATAATGATGATTATAATGGTGATGATGATGATGATGATAATGATAATAATGATGATGATGATGATGATGATGATGATGGTGGTGATGTCATCGTAAATGTCTTCCAGTCAGTGCTCCGGTTAGCTTTATCTTTATTAACTGTTTATTAGGAGGATTTGAATGAAGCCAGATTTATTAAAACCAGCAACGTGAACACTGTGGGAGCAATAAAACCTCCAATAACTGATCAATACTGATAATAACAATCAGGAGTTCTGACCAATAGAAAGGCTCGGTTGAGCTGTGGGCAGAGCCACAGTGCTGAGGTCAGACCAAACTAAGCGATCAAGATAAAAAGAACAAGACTGAACACCAAGAGTTGACCGACTGAACCCAGATCAGCCCGGTTTAACCCTTCGTCAGGGTTCTGTCACCAGAATGTTCAGATAATTACAGTATTGTACTTTTTCCAGTGAAATGATGGCTTTATTTTTATTTTATTTTATTATTTGGATCGTTTTCTCTGTATACTTAATCAGATAAAGTGCTCTGTGCACAGACACATTGATCCGTTGATTATAAATGTCACTGTCACAGCTGCTAACAGGCTCAAGTCTAATATGAAGCCCACAGGTCTGAATATTTTTTGAATTTATGATGTATTTCAGTGTGATAGATGCTTTGAATCCATCTGTATTCAGTTTCAACTGATTTCTAATGAAACAACATATCAACTTTTTATCAGGGGTCAAATTCTTTGCATGACAATCTGAACCAATCAGCTGCTCCTTAGCTGTTAGCTCAATCAGGTCATTGTTAGCCTTCAGTGCACTGTGTCTAACCAACCATGGTTAGGTTAGCAGTTAGCATGTTAGCTGAGCCGGTGCACACTAATCCCTAGTTAGTCGTTAGTAGCTGAGCTGTTGCACTGGAACAATGAATCATTGGTAGTTTAGTTAGCGTAGCATCAATGGAAGCCCCACCCCTCCTGTTCCATTGGTTGACAGCCACCAGGGGGGGGGGCTAAACTCTGACGGGTTAAAGGGTGATGATGCCCATTTTTTATGTGAAGGTTTGTGTTTGTTTTTGCTCAGGCCAGAGGTCAGTCTAAGCCCCGCCCACACATCAGTAACCATGACAACCTGTGAGGCGCCTGACCCCGCCCCCTGCTGTATAATGAGCCATTCAGTGATTTATGATGTCATTAACTGTGCTGGTTACCATAGTGACTGGATATGTGTAATTGAGCAGATGTGTTTTTTTTCCCCATGTGATCAATGTAACTGATTTTAAAACAGATGTGTTTCTGATTGATTGATTGATGTGTAAAACAATAATGACAGCTGATGTGATCAGTTTCATCATGGTGGGTATTGATTAATGTTTAATTCTCGACCGTCTCCTCAAAGACATTTTTTTCTAAAACGAAGAGGAGATGAAGGAGAGGACACGCTGCCGAGCCGACGCCCACAGACAACAGCTTCGGCCAATCAAATGGCCCGTACACAGCAGGGGCCGAGCCTGTCGGGACACAAGTATGAGGAAGCACTTACTGATCCTATCATGTCATTTCAAAATAAAAACTCCAGAGGTGTGCTGATTGCTTGGTGACCACGTGGCACTCACCTGTGACATGTTTATTTGTTTTGGTTGTTTTTAATGTGTGTATTGTAGTATTATGGTTTAATTTCATAGTAAACTGAAGAACACAACAGTATCAGAAAATTTTCTGGTGGTTTATTGTAGTAAAAATATTTCACTTTAGAAGAAATATACAAGTCTAGCAATCAAAGTAAGTGAAACCTGACAAATACTGCAGTAGAAGCTTAAAGTATAATATTTACCCCTGGCGTGTACTGCAGTAAAAGTTTAAAATAGCAGAAGATGATCAGCATCTTGGTAAATTACCTCAGATCTGTACTACTGTACTTGTGTACGTGTAGGTCAAACATCCTGGTAAAGTACCTCAGATCTGTACTACTGTGCTTGTGGACGTGTACAAGGTTCAGACTCGTTCCGCGGTCAAAGCGCGAATCAGCGCCATGAAGTTGTCCCTTCTCCCCTCCTGTCCACAGATTAGCGCACATGCGCATTGACAGTTAGCTATTAGCCTCAGAGCTACAGCAGCACGAGGGGACTCAGAGGAAGGAAACTAAAGTGAAATATTAAAGTAGTAACTTAAATAAAAGTAGGAATAGAGAGCAGAGAGTCTTGCGGAGGAGGGATGAACCAACTGGAGCGGTAAGATTCGTAAATAAGCGGTAAATATCTGGTAGGAACCCGGATCAGACCAGAACACCGCTAACAGCTAACATGCTAACGCCACCGTCATATCCAGGATAATGAATGAATGTAGAGTTACTGTGAAGGAGAGCACACCGTCTGACAGCAGCCACTGATATATAAAAACATCACTGTTCCTCACTCATTGCGACATTATTATTCTTTATTCTGTAGTATTGACACCTTTTGTCCTCCAGTGATGTCCCCCTCACCTGTGGACAGGTGTGTGATGTAATGAACCATCACTTTGTTACACACAAAGCAGCAGAAAATAAAATGTGTGATACTGACTTGATCAAATTCTTCAGGAACTAAAACATTAGTTTCCTTAAGGGGTGAATATTGAAAACATCCTGAACTATCCCATTCTGGGATAGTTTACAGTGTACAGTGAGGTTGAGGCAGGCTTGTTGCTATGACAGTGTTACCTGTTTTGTTGTGTGTTTGCATCTTAGAGATGATCCCATCAGGTACTTGGATTGCAGCTGGCTGTCCACCCGTTTACCTGTCCACCCATCCACCTGTCCACCCGTCCACCTGTTCACCTGTCCACCTGCTCATCTCTTCACCTGTTCACCTGCTCACCCATACACCCGTTTACTATTTATTTGTCCACCCATCCACGTGTTCACCTGTTCATCTCTTCACCTGTCCATCTGTTTATAACTTTATTGACAATGTCCATAACCAATCACACCTTTTCAGAATGTGATCAGCTGATGATGTTAGTGTGTTATCTGCTAGCCTGAGATGCCAACAGAGACACTTCCTGTTCATGTTTCAGTCTAACAGATGAGGAGGACCAGGAGGAGACAGGATGTCACCATGACAACAGTGATGGTACCAACAATAACAACAACAACAACCGACACAAGGTGAGACGACATATCTCTCTCTTTCTACTTGTCTATTTGTCTCTAGACGCTGTGTCCAGGTGTAGGTGAACATGAACCTGTCTCTCTCTCTCTCTCTCTCTCTCTCTCTCTCTCTCTCTCTCTCTCTCTCTCTCTCTCTCTCGTCTGTCTGTCTGTAGATGCTGTGTCTAGGTGTAGGTGAACATGAACCTGTCTCTCTCTCTATCTGTCTGTCTCTAGATGCTGTGTCCAGGTGCAGGTGAACATGAACCTGTCTCTCTCTCTCTCTTTCTCTCTCTCTCTCTCTCTCTCTCTCTCTCTCTCTCTCTGTCTGTCTGTCTGTCTGTCTGTCTGTCTGTCTGTCTGTCTGTCTGTCTCTAGACGCTGTGTCCAGGTGTAGGTGAACATTAACCTGTCTCTCTCTCTATCTGTCTGTCTCTAGATGCTGTGTCCAGGTGTAGGTGAACATCCCCTCCAGTATAACTACACGTTCTGGTACAGCAGAAGAACTCCGAGTCGTCCTGCGAGTTCTCAGAGTTATGAACAAAACATCAGACAGATCGGCAGCGTGGCATCGGTACTCACACACACACACACACACACACACACACACACGTACAGGTATATAACAATGAAACAAACTCAGGTAGGACGTCACATTGCTGTTTGTCCAGGTGAGTTTTCAGAAACGACTCCAACATCCCCCCGCTTCTAGTACAGGCTGGTACCAGCTGTGTCCAGGTTCTCCAGGGCCCAGTTGTGTCCAGGTACTCAGGGCCCAGCTGTGTCCAGGTACTCCAGATACTGAAGGGCCCAGCTGTGTCCAGGTACTCCAGGTACTCTAGGGCCCAGCTGTGTCCAGGTACTCCAGGTACTCTAGGGCCCAGCTGTGTCCAGGTACTCTAGGGCCCAGCTGTGTCCGGGTACTCAAGGGCCCAGCTGTGTCCAGGTACTCTAGGGCCCAGCTGTGTCCGGGTACTCTAGGGCCCAGCTGTGTCCAGGTACTTTAGGGCCCAGCTATGTCCAGGTACTCCAGGTACTCTAGGACCCAGCTGTGTCCGGGTACTCCAGGGCCCAGCTGTGTCCAGGTACTCCAGGTACTCTAGGGCCCAGCTGTGTCCAGGTACTCCAGGTACTCTAGGGTCCAGCTGTGTCCAGGTACTCTAGGGCCCAGCTGTGTCCGGGTACTCTAGGGTCCAGCTGTGTCCAGGTACTCTAGGGTCCAGCTGTGTCCAGGTACTTCAGGTACTCTCGGGCCCAGCTGTGTCCAGGTACTCCAGGTACTCTAGGGTCCAGCTGTGTTCAGGTACTCCAGGTACTCTAGGGCCCAGCTGTGTCTGGGTACTCCAGGTACTCTAGGGTCCAGCTGTGTTCAGGTACTCCAGGTACTCTAGGGCCCAGCTGTGTCTGGGTACTCTAGGGCCCAGCTGTGTCCAGGTACTCTAGGGTCCAGCTGTGTCCAGGTACTCCAGGTACTCTAGGGCCCAGCTGTGTCCAGGTACTCCAGGTACTCTAGGGTCCAGCTGTGTTCAGGTACTCCAGGTACTCTAGGGTCCAGCTGTGTCCAGGTATTCCAGGTACTCTAGGGCCCAGCTGTGTCCAGGTACTCTAGGGCCCAGCTGTGTCCAGGTACTCCAGGTGCTCTAGGGCCCAGCTGTGTCCAGGTACTCCAGGTACTCTAGGGCCCAGCTGTGTCCAGGTACTCTAGGGCCCAGCTGTGTCCGGGTACTCTAGGGCCCAGCTGTGTCCAGGTACTTTAGGGCCCAGCTATGTCCAGGTACTCCAGGTACTCTAGGACCCAGCTGTGTCCGGGTACTCCAGGGCCCAGCTGTGTCCAGGTACTCCAGGTACTCTAGGGCCCAGCTGTGTCCAGGTACTCCAGGTACTCTAGGGTCCAGCTGTGTCCAGGTACTCTAGGGCCCAGCTGTGTCCGGGTACTCTAGGGTCCAGCTGTGTCCAGGTACTCTAGGGTCCAGCTGTGTCCAGGTACTTCAGGTACTCTCGGGCCCAGCTGTGTCCAGGTACTCCAGGTACTCTAGGGTCCAGCTGTGTTCAGGTACTCCAGGTACTCTAGGGCCCAGCTGTGTCTGGGTACTCTAGGGCCCAGCTGTGTCCAGGTACTCTAGGGTCCAGCTGTGTCCAGGTACTCCAGGTACTCTAGGGCCCAGCTGTGTTCAGGTACTCCAGGTACTCTAGGGTCCAGCTGTGTCCAGGTATTCCAGGTACTCTAGGGCCCAGCTGTGTCCAGGTACTCTCGGGCCCAGCTGTGTCCAGGTACTCCAGGTACTCTAGGGTCCAGCTGTGTTCAGGTACTCCAGGTACTCTAGGGCCCAGCTGTGTCTGGGTACTCTAGGGCCCAGCTGTGTCCAGGTACTCTAGGGCCCAGCTGTGTCCAGGTACTCCAGGTGCTCTAGGGCCCAGCTGTGTCCAGGTACTCCAGGTACTCTAGGGCCCAGCTGTGTCCAGGTACTCTAGGGCCCAGCTGTGTCCGGGTACTCTAGGGCCCAGCTGTGTCCAGGTACTTTAGGGTCCAGCTATGTCCAGGTACTCCAGGTACTCTAGGACCCAGCTGTGTCCGGGTACTCCAGGGCCCAGCTGTGTCCAGGTACTCCAGGTGCTCAAGGGCCCAGCTGTGTCCAGGTACTCTAGGGCCCAGCTGTGTCCAGGTACTCCAGATACTCTAGGGTCCAGTTGTGTCCAGGTACTCCAGGATGATTGTGTCATTAAAGTATTAAATATGGAATGTTTTACTTTTAATAACAGAACAACAGCTTACTGATCGATCACCTGCTTCATCCATGGATATAGATCAAGATACATCAGGTGTGTGTGTGTGTGTGTGCGTGTGTGTGTGTGTGTGTGTGTGTGTGTGTGTGTGTGTGTGTGTGTGTGTGTGCACGTGCACGCACGCACGCAGGTGGAGCAGTTCTGGAGGTTTTACAGTCACCTGGTCAGACCAGGTGATCTGAGTGGACACAGTGACTTCCACCTGTTCAAGGAGGGAATCAAACCCATGTGGGAGGTAACAGTACTCTTTATGCACTCTAGTAATACTGCAGTACTACTGTTAATACACTCAAGTAATACTGTTATACTGTAGTGTAGTTAACATAGTACAATTGCACTGTTAATTTACTGTAGTTGTACTATTAATATATTGTAGATATGCTGTTAATATGTTGTCGTTGTACTATTAATATATTGTAGATATGCTATTAATATACTGTAGTTGTACTATTTACAGTCCTGGTCCAAGGTTTCCCTCCACTAGTAAAGAACATACTGTCATGGCTGTCCTGAGTTTCCAGTTATTGGTTTTTCTCTGATAGAGTGATTGATCAGATACTTCTTTGTCACTAAAACATTCATGAAGTTTGGTTCTGTTATGACTTTATTATGGGTCAACTGAAAATGTGAGTAAATCTGCTGAGTCAGAAATATCCATACAGCAACATGAAGTCTGATCTTTGGTGACGTAGAAAGTGTGTGAATGAAATGAGCTTCCTAGCATGGCCTCTGAGTGACTACAGCTGCTGACTTCTCTGAGGCCATTTAAACAGGGCTCATTGGAGACAAACGCCCACAAACGCTACGATGGGAAAGCCAAAGATGCTCAGCACGGATCTGAAAAAGTGTCATTGACTGGAACAAGTCAGGAAAGTCACTCTGAGCCATTTCAAAGCAGCTGCAGGTCCCAACAGTGAAAACAGTTGATTGTCAGAATAAAGTGCATGGCACTGTTCTGTCACCGCCACTATCGGGAAGGAAATGCCAGCTGAGAGAAAACTGGTCAGGAGGGTGAAGAGTCGACCGAGAACCACCTACAAGCAGATCTGCCAGGAACTAGAAGCTGCTGGACCACAGGTCTCAGGGTCCACAGTCAGGACTGTTTGCATCTCCACGGACTGAGAGGCTGCCGTCCAAGAAGGAAGCCCAAGCTCCAAAGGAGGCACCTTAAGGCTCCACTGGAGTATGCTGTTGATCACATGGACAAAGATCAGACCTTCTGGAGGAAAGCTCTGTGGTCAGACCACACTAAAACCAGGCTGTTTGGCCATGATGCCCAGCAGTATGTTAGAGGAGAAGAGGTGAGGCCTTTAACCCAGAATACCAGGCCTACCGTCCAGCCCGGTGGTGGGAGGATTACGCTGACATGATGAGGATGACCTTCAGATTCTTCAAGATAACCTGAAATCATCAGCCTGAAGGTGGTTCTGGGGCACAGTTGGGTTTTCCAACAGGACATTGACCCCAAACACACATCAGAAATGGTGATGGAAAGGCTCAATCAGGCTAGAATTAAGGTTTTAGACCGGCCTTCCCAAAGTCCTGACTTAAACCCCATTGAGGACACGTGGACAGTGCTGAAGAAACAAGTCAGAGTCAGAAAGCCAACAAATTTAACTGAACTGCACTAATTCAAAGATTCAACCAACAGCTTGTGGATGGCTACCAAAAGAGCCTGACTGAAGGGAAGATGGACAAATATTAATATAATTAAACCAAAATTAGCATTGCTGAATGGATATTTCTGACCCAGTTGACCCATAATAAAGTCAAAACAGAACCAAACTTCATGAGTGTTTTAGTGACAAAGAAGTATCTGATCAATCACTATCAGAGAAAAATCAATAACTGGAAACTCAGGACAGCCATGACAGTATGTTCTTTACTAGTGGAGGGAAACCTTGGACCAGGACTGTATATATTTCTGGTGTACTGTTAATGTATTGTAGTTGTACTGTTAATATATTTTAGTTGTACTATTATTATATTGTAGTTATACTGTTAACATACAGTGTAATAGTTTTACTCTCACCTGTTTCTCTCTACCTGTCGGTCTCTCATCTGTCTCTCTCTACCTGTTTGTGTCTCACCTGTCTCTCTCTCTACCTGTCTGTCTCTCTCTACCTGTCAGTCTCTCTCTACCTGTCTGTGTCTCACCTGTCTCTCTCTACCTGTCTGTCTCTCATCTGTCTCTCTCTACCTGTCTGTGTCTCACCTGTCTCTCTCTCTACCTGTGAGTCTCTCTCTACCTGTCTCTCTCTGCCTGTCAGTCTCTCTCTACCTGTCTGTGTCTCACCTGTCTCTCTCTCTACCTGTCTGTCTCTCTCTACCTGTCAGTCTCTCTCTACCTGTCTGTGTCTCACCTGTCTCTCTCTACCTGTCTGTCTCTCATCTGTCTCTCTCTACCTGTCTGTGTCTCACCTGTCTCTCTCTCTACCTGTGAGTCTCTCTCTACCTGTCTCTCTCTGCCTGTCAGTCTCTCTCTACCTGTCTGTGTCTCACCTGTCTCTCTCTACCTGTCTGTCTCTCACATGTTCCCCCTTCAGGATGAATCTAACCGCAGTGGGGGGAAGTGGATCATTCGTCTCCGTAAAGGTTTAGCCAGTCGGTTCTGGGAGAACATGGTCCTGGCGATGCTGGGAGAGCAGTTCATGGTGGGAGAGGAGATCTGTGGAGCCGTGGTGTCTGTACGATTCCAGGTACTACGATAGTACTACTACTGCAGTTTTACTACAGCAGCAGTTCATGGTGGGAGAGGAGATCTGTGGAGCCGTGGTGTCTGTACGATTCCAGGTACTGCGATAGTACTACTACTGCAGTTTTACTACAGCAGCAGTTCATGGTGGGAGAGGAGATCTGTGGAGCCGTGGTGTCTGTACGATTCCAGGTACTACGATAGTACTACTACTGCAGTATTATGTCTGTCTTAATCAGGAGGACATCTTGTCGATCTGGAACAGAACGTCCAACGACCAAAAGACAACGTCCAGAATCAGGGACACTTTAAGACGAGTCCTGAACCTTCCAGCCAGCACCATCATGGAGTACAAGACCCACAACGACAGTCTCAGGTACTTCTACTACTACTACTACTACTACTACTACTGTAGTACTACTGTAAAACACCATCATGGAGTACAAGACCCACGACGACAGTCTCAGGTACTTCTACTACTACTACTACTACTACTACTACTACTACTACTGCAGTACTAATGTAAAACACCATAATGGAGTACAAGACCCATGACGACAGTCTCAGGTACTTCTACTACTACTACTGCTACTACTGTAGTACTTCTATAAAACACCATCATGGAGTACAAGACCCACAACGACAGTATCAGGTACTTCTACTACTACTACTACTACTGTAGTACTACTGTAAAACACCATCATGGAGTACAAGACCCACAACGACAGTATCAGGTACTTCTATGACTACTACTACTAGTGTATTACTACTGTAAAACACCATCATGGAGTACAAGACCCACAACGACAGTCTCAGGTACTTCTACTTCTACTACTGTATTACTACTGTAAAACACCGTCATGGAGTACAAGACCCACAACGACAGTCTCAGGTGCTTCTACTACTACCACTACTACTACTGTATTACAACTGTAAAACACCATCATGGAGTACAAGACCCACAACAACAGTCTCAGGTACTTCTACTACTACTACTACTACTACTACTGTATTACTACTGTAAAACACCGTCATGGAGTACAAGACCCACAACGACAGTCTCAGGTACTTCTTCTACTACTACTACTACTACTACTACTACAACTGTATTACTACTGTAAAACACCATCATGGAGTACAAGACCCACGACGACAGTCTCAGGTACTTCTACTACTACTACTACTTCTACTACTACTGTAGTACTACTGTAAAACACCATCATGGAGTACAAGACCCACAACGACAGTCTCAAGTATTTCTACTACTACTACTACTACTACTACTACTACTACTACTGTAGTACTACTGTAAAACACCATCATGGAGTACAAGACCCATGACGACAGTCTCAGGTACTTCTACTACTACTACTGCTACTACTGTAGTACTACTGTAAAACACCATCATGGAGTACAAGACCCACAACGACAGTCTCAGGTACTTCTACTACTACTACTACTACTACTACTACTGTAGTCCTATTGTAAAACACCATCACGGAGTACAAGACCCACAACAACAGTCTCAGGTACTTCTATTACTTCTGTAGTACTACTGTAAAACACCATCACGGAGTACAAGACCCACAACAACAGTCTCAGGTACTTCTACTACTACTACTGTAGTACTACTGTAAAACACCATCATGGAGTACAAGACCTACGACGACAGTCTCAGGTACTTCTACTATTACTATTGTAGTACTACTGTAAAACACCGTCATGGAGTACAAGATCCACGACGACAGTCTCAGGTACTTCTACTACTACTACTACTACTATTACTACTGCAGTACTACTGTAAAACAGCATAATGGAGTACAAGACCCACGACAACAGTCTCAGGTACTTCTACTACTACTACTACTACTACTGCAGTACTACTGTAAAACACCATAATGGAGTACAAGACCCATGACGACAGTGTCAGGTACTCCTACTACTACTACTACTGCTACTACTGTAGTACTTCTGTAAAACACCATCATGGAGTACAAGACCCACAGTACTTCTATTACTACTGTAAAACAACCTGAGCCTGAAGCTGAGGAAGGTACCACAACTATGGAAGACATCCTGCGTGGTACCTGTGCCCAAGACCCCACACCCCAAGGACCCCAGCAGCTTCAGGCCGGTGGCATTAACATCCCACCTGATGAAGGCCCTGGAGCGCCTGGTCCTCCAACATCTCCGCCCTGTGGTGAGTCCATCCATGGACCCACTACAGTTTGCCTATCAACCTGGCATTGGGGTGGACGATGCCGTCATCTTCCTGTTGGACCGAACTCTGTCTCACCTGGAGAAACCTGGGAGCACTGTGAGGATCATGTTCTTTGATTTCTCCAGTGCTTTCAACACCATCCAGCCGACACTTCTGAGGGACAAACTGGAGACTGCAGGGGTAGATAACCATCTGACTTCCTGGATACTGGACTACCTAACAAACCGCCCACAGTATGTGAGGACACGGGACTTCACCTCTGACACGGTGGTCTGCAGTGTGGGGGCCCCGCAGGGAACGGTTCTGGCTCCGTTCCTCTTCACGCTCTACACTGCAGACTTCTCCTACAATTCACCAACCTGTCACCTGCAGAAGTTCTCTGATGACTCTGCTATCGTTGGCCTCATCACTGATGGGGACGATGGGGAGTACAGAGAACTTTCCCAGAACTTCGTGGACTGGTGCCTGCGGAACCACCTCCAGATCAACGCGGGGAAAACTAAAGAGCTGCTGGTGGATTTCCGCAGGCAAACTCATCCCCCTCCAACACCGGTGAACATCCAGGGATCAGACATTGAGTTGGTGACATCTTATAAATACCTGGGTGTTCACCTGAACAATAAACTGGACTGGACAACAAATTCCTCTGCACTCCGTAAAAAAGGCCAGAGCAGGCTGTATCTGCTCAGGAGACTGAGGTCTTTTGGAGTGCAGGGGACACTCCTGAAAACATTTTATGTCACCGTCGTGGCGTCAGCCATATTTTATGGAGTGGTTTGCTGGGGCAGCAGCATCACAGCTGCAGACAGGAAGAGGCTGGATAAGATTATCAAAAGGACCAGCTCTGTCCTGGGATGCTCTCTGGACTCAGTGCAGGTGGTGGGAGAGAGGAGGACGATGGCTAAGCTGTCATCCATGATGGAGAAGGACTCCCACCCCATGAGAGACACCATCAGAGCTCTGGAGAGTTCCTTCAGTGACAGGCTGCTACACCCTAAGTGTACGAAGGAGCGTTACAGAAGGTCCTTCCTGTCTGCAGCTGTTAGACTCCACAACCAGCACTGCTCCCAGTAGACCACATACACATTCACAACCAGCACTGCTCCCAGTAGACCACATACACAGTCACATTCACAACAAACTCACCGGCCATCAGTGCAATAAGGACTCATCCAATTATATCATCTGCTCAAATTATAGGAACTGGACAATCATTTATTTATTGATATGCTGGACATATTTTTTGGCTTTACTTTCTATTATGTATATATTTTATTTTATTTTATCTTTATTAATACTGCTTTTTAAAATCTATCCTTCTTGTTTACTGCACTATCCACTTTGCTGCTGTAACGTGTGAATTTCTCCACTGTGGGACCAATAAAGGAATATCTTATCTTATCTTATCTTATCTTAAAACACCATCATGGAGTACAAGACCCACAACGACAGTCTCAGGTACTACTACTACTACTACTACTGTACTACTACCGTAAAACACCATCATCGAGTACAAGACCCACGACGACAGTCTCAGGTACTTCTACTACTACTACTTAAGTACTACTCTAAAACACCATCATGGAGTACAAGACCCACAACGACAGTTTCAGGTACTTCTACTACTACTTCTACTACCTGATAAGTTAAGACCCAAATTGAGACCCAGACCCGAGACCTGTGTTCACAAGATCCAGATCCCAACCCATTAACGTAAGACCCAGATCCTGACCCCTTAATCAATGAGACACGTTGACATGAGGACAGGGGAATGTAAGACCCAGATCCTGAGCCCTTAATCAATGAGACACATTGACATGAGGACAGGGAATGTTAGACCCAGATCCTGACCCCTTCATCAATGAGACACATTGACATGAGGACAGGGAATGTTAGACCCAGATCCTGACCCCTTAATCAATGAGACACGTTGATATGAGGACCTGGTCCAGGTTAAAATACTTGAACTTTGTCTCTGTGTGTGTTTCAGGGACAACTCGAGCTTCAGAAACACAAAGATTTCTCTCTGAAGCCAGAAGTCAGCTGACTGCCCTCCAAACCAATCAGGATGCAGATCACCGTTTCACTCTGCTCTCTCATTGGCCACTAGAGGTGTGTGTGTTTGTTGACTGTGGACCAATAAACTGACTGAACTGGACTGAATTTGTTTCCAACATTGATCAGTCATTGATTGATTAGTGATCAGCAGCTGGTGTTCTCAGTGAAACCAGTATAAACCAGTTGAAGCGTACGGCGTGTGTTGTCCTGTAAATCAAACTGAATGTTCTGTTGATCTCATTTCTACTTCTGCCATCTTCTGAAACAATAAGTGATGAGACGACGATAAAAGACGATATGAAACTTAATGTTTGAAGTTCAAGGAGGAAATCAATCATCTGATGAAGAAGAATGAAAAATAAGGAGTAAGATAAGATAAGATAAGATGACCCTTTATTAATCCCTGGAGGGAAACCGCCGGCGGTGGAACACCGATCGCTGCTTTTCATCCATTTTAAAGTGACGCTGAAGTGACGAGGCTGAAAAGCTTCGCTCACATGGATTTAACCCCAAACTTCAGTCCACACGGCGACTTCAGCAGGAACCAGTTCCCGCCTCCCCACGAAACCGCTTTACTAGTTCAACATGATGCACGTTTGGATGGGACAGTTGTCCTCACTGTGTCTCAGGTACTTCTACTACTGCTGCAGTACTACTGTAAAACACCATCATGGATTACAAGACCCACAATGACAGTCTCAGGTACTTCTACTGCTACTACTACTACTACTGCAGTACTACTGTAAAACGCCATCATGGAGTACAAGACCCACGACAGTCTCAGGTACTTCTACTGCTACTACTACTACTACTGCAGTACTACTGTAAAACGCCATCATGGAGTACAAGACCCACGACAGTCTCAGGTACTTCTACTACTACTAATACTACTGTAGTACTACTGTAAAACACCATCATGGAGTACAAGACCCACGACGACAGTCTCAGGTACTTTTGCTGCTACTTCTACTGTAGTACTGCTGTAAAACACCATCATGGAGTACAAGACCCACGACGACAGTCTGAGGTACTTCTATTACTGCTACTACTACTACCACTGTAGTACTACTGTAAAACACCATCATGGAGTACAAGACCCTTAACGTAAGACTCAGATCCTGACCCCTTAATCAATGAGACACATTGACATGAGGACAGGGAATGTTAGACCCAGATCCCGACCCCTTAATCAATGAGACACATTGACATGAGGACAGGGAATGTTAGACCCAGATCCTGACCCCTTAATCAATGAGACACATTGACATGAGGACAGGGAATGTAAGACCCAGATCCTGACCTTCTGTTCTCACTGTGACTCATTACATTAACATCAATGCAGCACTTTGACCCAGCTGGCACCGCCACCATCTATCAGAGATACAGGGCCATTCCAGGCTGTTCCAGGCAGGTTAGCACAGATCTAATCCTTCCTCTATTCCTGGCTGCAGACCAGCTGGGACCTATGATCGCTGAGGATGGACCTAATCCAGATCAGGATTAACAAATCAGAACTGACAACCATACACTGCAACACCACAGACCTGAAACTATGCAGAACCAGCAAACCTGGAAACCTGGTCTCTGTTGGTATTAATGTTCACAACTGGACCAGAGCTGGGCCAGACCAGGACAAACCAGATTGTTCTGACCTGACTGATCCACTAGAGACTAGAGTTAACCCACTTACTGACAGTGTGTGTGGTGAATAGTACAAATAAAAGTACTCTTGAGATTTATTGATTTGTTCCGTTTTTGGAATAAAGTTTAGTCTCTTCTAAATCTGACTGATTAAAACTGAAGGCAGCACAATTTACTGGTGATCCACCAACAGTCGGTCTCGGTTGTCTTCAGCTGCTGGTGATCCACCTACAGTCGGTCTCAGTGGTCTTCAGCTGCCGCATGATCCACCCACAGTTGGTCTCGGTTGTCTTCAGCTGCCGGTGATCCACCTGCAGTCGGTCTCAGTGGTCTTCAGCTGCCGGTGATCCACCTACAGTCGGTCTCGGTGGTCTTCAGCTGCCGGTGATCCACCTACAGTCGGTCTCAGTGGTCTTCAGCTGCCGGTGATCCACCAACAGTTGGTCTCGGTGGTCTTCAGCTCCTGGGGTTAACAGCTCATCGCTCTACCAGCTGTAGGAATCAACGTAATATCATTTTCAGGTAAATATCGAGATTCATTTCAAACAGTTCACAAGTGCTACTTGCTAATTATCACATACTTAATATTAATGAATTAATTTGCAGATGTGTAAGGTCTACAGGTAGACCATCTCCACCTGTGAGGTCGATGATGTCATCAGTCTGAGGAAATGACCTCAGAGAGATTCAACAGGTATGAAGGTCAAACCTTCACACACACCGACAGTCGTCCTGTCATTAGACTCTAAAGCCCAACTTCCTCCTGAACGCTAAACAGGATTAGCATAAAGCCTGTGTGTGTTTGTTACTGTGTGTGTGTGTGTGTGTGTGTTACTGTGTGTGTGTGTTACTGTGTGTGTGTGTGTGAGATCCTCTTCTTCGACCTGACATCAGCACTTTCTGCAGCTCAGCGTTCGTCTGAAGGATTTTTACATTTATTGACTGAAATTTGTCGAGTTGGAGATGAATCTTTGAGAAAAAGGTAAATGATCTCAGATAAAACCATATTATAAATTCTGTCTATAACTAATAAATTATAACATCTCAGTTCAGTATACAGTATATACAGTATAGTACTGTTTTGTTACATACTCTACAACTAATAACATCTAACTACAGGTCAGTATGTATTATAGTACTGTTTTCTGTTAGATACTCTGTCTCTAAATATTGAACTGTAACATCTAAGTATAGATCTTCAGTATATATGTGCAATTTTATATATAAATACAACAGCAGTTTCAGAAAGATATTAGTTCAACTAACCTACTGATGGAAATTTAAATAAATTTAATATTTATTAAAACTGATGATGAAGATAATAAATTTTCATGTAATAAATTAAAGTGAATTTTCAGTTATATACTCTGTCTATAAATAAAACAAATTAGAAGATCTAACCAGAGTTCAGTATACAGTATCGTACTGTTTTGTGTTATACAGTTGTGGTCCAAAGTTTCCATCCACTAGTAAAGACCATAATATCATGGCTGTCTTGAGGTTCCAGCTATTTCTACAACTCTGATTTTTCTCTGATAGGCTAATTGATCAGATACTTCTTTGTCACTAAAAACATCTGCTGACCACAACTATATATATATATATATATATATAAACACACACACACACACACACACACACACACACACACACACACAGTACAGACCAAAATTTTGGACACACCTTCTCATTCAAAGAGTGTTCTTTATTTTCATGACTATGAAAATTGTAGATTCACACTGAAGGCATCAAAACTATGAATTAACACGTGGAAATATGTACTGAACAAAAAAGTGTGAAACAACTGAAAATATGTCTGATATTGTAGTTTCTTCAAAGTACCTCCTTTTGCTCTGATTACTGCTCCACACACTCTGCATCCTCTTGATGAGCTTCAAGAGGTCGTCACCTGAAATGGTCTCCAACAGTCTTGAAGGAGTTCCCAGAGATGCTTAGCACTTGTTGGCCCTTTTGCCTTCACTCTGCGGTCCAGCTCACCCCAAACCATCTGGACTGGGTTCAGGTTCGGTGACTGTGGAGGCCAGGTCATCTGGTCCAGCACCCCATCACTCTCCTTCTGGGTCAAATAGCCCTCACACAGCCTGGAGGTGTGTTTGGGGTCATTGTCCTGTTGAAAAATAAATGACGGTCCAATTAGATAGATAGATACTTTATTGATCCCAAGTTGGGAAATTGTGGTGTTACAGCAGCAGGTTATCAGCACAATATACATGAGAATATACACATCTATGTACACATAAAAAAGAGAATATACACATCTGTACGAAGTGTGAAGTATATACAGAGAATCTTGTTATAAACTAATCTAATGCTAAGAAATGTAAACATTATAGACTATAATAATAATAAGATAATAAAATGATATGATATAATGATATAGTATATAATGTAATGTTGTACAACATAACATGATATGTATGTATGATACATGATATGTATGTATACATGATATGTATGTATGATACATATAATATATATATGTGGAAATAGATATATAGAGATGTGGTATAATAATATAATACAATATACACGACAATACACAATATAACATAATCTAATACTGTATAATGTTCTATAACCAACAATAGCTGGGGGTCTATTAATCATACTAAATACAAAAAATATAGAAGAAATAAAGAATAACACTCTATATCACAGGTGTCAAACTCAAGGCCCGCGGGCCAAATCCGGCCTGCCGCCTCAATTTATGTGGCCCGCGAGGGCTTGCAAAAAAGATGGAATGCATATCATTCAATTCTATGCTGCTTCACAGAAGTAGTATCTTTAAACTGCATGTCCCACAATGCATCTCGATTTTTTGACATGCGCACTGTAGCATCTCAGTCTCAGCTGTTTCCAGCAGCAGCGCAGTGTTGCCAATTTAGCGATTTAGTCGCTATATTTAGCCAGTTTTCAGACCCCTCGAGCGAGTCTTTCGAATAAGAAATTAGCGACAAATCTAACGAGTTTTGCTGGTGTTACTGGAGACTTTTGGAGACTCTCATGAAAGCAGGTATCGTTCTTCAAAGTGAGCAGCGGGTGCTGCCGTGGACCCTCCCCGGTCCCAAAGCAGTCACAAGCGGCACAATCCTCGTCAGCAGACCCTCCTAGCTGCAGTCTCTGTTCACCCCTCCGCATCCAGACTGAATCAATCCCGCCTGCACAAAGCCGCCGCTGGCTGATGGAAATGCAAAATTTTGTGAATCAAACCCTGAATTTAAAAATATAGGGGAAAAAAGAAGTTACTCCGCCAGAGTGTCCCCTTTGGGTCACTTTTGCTGGTCTCAAGCCTGGATAAAGGAGGAAGGTTGAATTGTGGTATAAAAAAAAAAAAACAGAACTGACAGAAGAAAGTTCATTTGTAGTTCTAAACATATTTAGGGAATTGTTTTACTCACTTTTTTGTCTTCAGAACTCGTTACTAAATAAATTATTACTAAAAACGAATAAGATAAGATGAACCTTTATTAATCTCCGGAGGGAAATAATATATAATAATAATAATAATAGTCAAATTTAGAGGCAATTTTTTATATGTACATTTATATACCGGTAGTCTTATAATTACAACCGGCCCTTTGAGGGCAACCATAATGCTGATGTGGCCCCCGGATGAAATTGAGTTTGACACCCCTGCTCTATATATACAGTCAGTAGTGCAGATGTTAAAGTGAAATTGTGCAGTGTTAGATGTCAGGGGGAGCAGAGAGCTCTCTGCCAGCCGGAGGTGACGTGTTGAACAGCTTGATGGCTGTTGGCAGGAAAGATTTCCTGTATCTGTCCTGGTGACAGCGGAGCTGAACCAGTCTGTTTGAGAAGCTGCTCCGCTGTCGCTCCAGGACTGGGTGAAGTGGGTGGTCCGGATTGTCCAGAATAGACAACAGCTTGTTCACGGTTCTCATTTCCACCACAGCCTCAAAAGTGTCCATTTTGCAGCCAATCACAGAGCCGGCCTTCCTGATCAGCTTGTTCAGTCTGTTGGTGTCGCCGGCTCTGATGCTGCTCCCCCAGCAGACCACAGCAGAGTACAGGGCGCTGGCTACAACGGACTGGTAGAATATCTCCAGCATTTTGCTGCACACGTTGAAGGATCTGAGCCTCCTCAGGAAGTATAGACAACCCCCCTCTGTCCATAGACAACCCCCCTCTGCTCCACTACTCAGCCCTGCCCCCCCACCAACCCCCTCCTCTGCCTCTGATACACAGCCCCCCTGCTCCAGTTTGTCCTTCACAACACTTCAGGTGAAGAACCAGCTCAAGAAGATGAATGTGAGGAAGGCTACGGGTCCAGATGGCATCAGCTCCAGGCTCCTGAAGTCCTGCACAGACCAGCTGTGTGGGACTTTTGGACATCTATTTAACCTGAGCCTGAAGCTGAGGAAGGTACCACAACTGTGGAAGACATCCTGCGTGGTACCTGTGCCCAAGACCCCACACCCCAAGGACCCCAGCAGCTTCAGGCCGGTGGCATTAACATCCCACCTGATGAAGGCCCTGGAGCGCCTGGTCCTCCAACATCTCCGCCCTGTGGTGAGTCCATCCATGGACCCACTACAGTTTGCCTACCAACCTGGCATTGGGGTGGATGATGCCGTCATCTTCCTTGTGGACCGAGCTCTGTCTCACCTGGAGAAGCCTGGGAGCACTGTGAGGATCATGTTCTTTGATTTCTCCAGTGCTTTCAACACCATCCAGCCGACACTTCTGGGGGACAAACTGGAGACTGCAGGGGTAGATCACCATCTGACTTCCTGGATACTGGACTACCTCACAAACCGCCCACAGTATGTGAGGACACAGGACTTCACTTCAGACACGGTGGTCTGCAGTGTGGGGGCCCCGGTTCTGGCTCTGTTCCTCTTCATGCTCTACACTGCAGACTTCACTTACAACTCACCAACCTGTCACCTGCAGAAGTTCTATCGTCGGCCTCATCACTGATGGGGACGATGGGGAGTACAGAGAACTTTCCCAGGACTTCGTGGACTGGTGCCTGTGGAACCACCTCCAGATCAACGCGGGGAAAACTAGAGAGCTGGTGGTGGATTTCCGCAGGCAAACTTATCCCCCTCCGATGTTAACACCGGTGAACATCCAGGGATCAGACATTGAGATGGTGACATCTTATAAATACCTGGGTGTTCACCTGAACAATAAACTGGAGTGGACAACAAATTCCTCTGAACTCCATAAAAAAGGCCAGAGCAGACTGTATCTGCTGAGGAGACAGGTCTTTTGGAGTGCAGGGGACACTCCTGAAAACTTTTTATGACACTGTTGTGGCATCAGCCATATTTTATGGAGTGGTTTGCTGGGGCAGCAGCATCACAGCTGCAGACAGGAAGAGGCTGGATAAGATTATCAAAAGGGCCAGCTCTGTCCTGGGATGCTCTCTGGACTCAGTGCAGGTGGTGGGAGAGAGGAGGACGATGGCTAAGCTGTCATCCATGATGGAGAAGGACTCCCACCCCATGAGAGACACCATCAGCACTCTGGAGAGCTCCTTCAGTGACAGGCTGCTACAGCCTAAGTGTACGAAGGAGCGTTACAGAAGGTCCTTCCTGCCTGCAGCTGTTAGACTCCACAACCAGCACTGCTCCCAGTAAACCACAATCACAGTCACATTCACAACAAACTTATTTATTGATATAAAGGACATACTTCTGGCTTTACTTTTTCTATTATGTATATGCTAATCTATTTATTTTATTGTATTAATACTGTTTTTAAATCTATGCTTCTTGTCTTTATTGCACTATCCACTTTGCTGCTGTAATGTGTGAATTTCCCCACTGTGGGACCAATAAAGGAATATCTTATCTTATCTTATCTTATCTTAAGTAGAGGCGGCTCATCCCCTTCTTGTACACAGCATCAGTGTTGGTCGTCCAGTTCAGTCCGTTGTCGATGTAGACGCCCAAGTATTTATACTCCTCCACAATATCAATGTCCTCCCCGAGGATCTTCAGGGGCTGTGTGGGTGTCCTCTTCTTCCTGAAGTCAATCACCATCTCCCTGGTCTTGGCCACATTGAGATGCAGATGATTCCGACCAGACCACTCCACCAAATCACCCACCAGAGCCCTGTACTCCTCCTCCTGCCCACCACTTATACACCCTACAACCGCCGAGTCATCAGAAAATTTCTGCAAATGACAAGACTCGGAGTTGTATTTGAAATCTGAGGTGTACGTGGTGAACAGAAAAGGAGACAGCACCGTACCCTGCGGAGCTCCTGTACCACTGACCACCACATCGGACAGGCCGCTGCCCAGCCGGACAAACTGCGGCCTGTCTGTCAGGTAGTCCGTGATCCAGGAGATGGTGGGAGCATCCACATTCATCACCTGCAGTTTCTCTCTCAGAAGAAAAGGCTGGATGGTGTTGAATGCACTAGAGAAATCAAAAAATGTGACTCTCAGTGCACCCAACACCATCCAGATGTGAGAGAGCCCTCTGCAGGAGATAGATGATGGCATCCTCCAGACCTAGATGAGGCTGGTAGGCAAATTGCAGAGGGTCTAGCGATGGTCTCACCTGTGGTCTCAGATGGGTCAGGACCAGCCTCTCTAGCACCTTCGTCACATGAGAGGTGAGGGCCACTGGTCGATAGTCATTTAGGTCCGATGGAGATGACTTCTTGGGCACTGGGACCAGGCAGGAGGTCTTCCACAGGGTTGATACCTTCTCCTGGTCCAAGCTCAGGTTGAAGAGTCTACACAGGACAGGAGACAGCTGGCTGGCGCAGGTCCTAAGAATCCTGGGGTTGATGCCATCAGGGCCCTCTGCCTTTCGTAGATGGAGTCTCTCCAGCTGCCTTCTAACCTGGTCGGTGGTCACAGCCAGGCGGGAGAGGTCTGCTGTCTGTGGACAGTGGGATGGGCCTGTGTGGCTCACTGGAGGGGATAGCAGGGGGGAGGGGGTGGGTGGTGGGGGTGGAGGTGGAAGCATTGTTGGAAGTGAGGGGGGATGGGGGGCAGCAGGAGGTGGTGAACTAAACCTGTTGAAGAAACAGTTCAGCTCGTTGGCCCTCTCCACTTTGTAGGCTGGTTCTCTGTCCTTCACCTTGAAGCCGGTGATCTCCTTCATACCAGCCCACACCTCCTTGGTGTTGTTTTGTTGGAGCTTGTCCTCCAACTTCCTCCTGTAGGAGTCTCTGTACTCCCTCAGCTTCACCTTCAGATCACGCTGCACCCTTTTCAGCTCATCCCTGTCCCCAGCCCTGAAAGCTTTCTTCTTCTTGTTGAGAAGCTCCTTCAGGTCACTGGTAATCCAGGGCTTGTTGTTGGGGTAGCAGCGTACAGTCCGAGTCGGAATGGTAGTGTATTCACAGAACTTAATGTAGTCTGTGATGCAGTCCGTCATGGAGTTGATGTCCTCCCCATGTGGTTCGCAGAGCATGTCCCAATCTGTTGTCTCAAAGCAGTCCTGCAGTCTATCCCTCGCCTCCTGAGTCCACCTCCTCACAGTCCTTGTGCCCACAGGCTGGCGTTGGACAAGGGGGATATACTTAGGGGACAACAAGACCAGGTTGTGATCTGCTCTGCCGAGTGGGGGGAGGGCAGTGACACTGTATGCATCCATGGTATTTGCATACAGGAGGTCCAGAGTCTTATGGTCTCTTGTGGGACAGTCAACATACTGGTGAAAAGTTGGCAAAGTTTTCTCCAGTGTAACATGGTTAAAGTCCCCAGTAATGATAAATGAGGCTTTTGGCTGCTGGTTTTGTAGTTTTGCCACAGTAGAGTGGATAATGTCCATCGCTACACCCACATCAGTTGACGGCGGGATGTAAACAGCAACAACAATGGCGGAGGTTAACTCTCTCGGCAGGTAAAATGGGCGAAACCCCACAGCCAACAGTTCAATATCCGAGCAACAGAGATGTTCCTTAACAGTCACATGTCCGGGATTACACCAACTCTCATTCACCAAAAGTGCAATCCCGCCGCCCTTCTTCTTACCACTCATTATAACGTCTCTATCCGCCCGAACCGTCCTGAAGCCGGGTATGTTAACGCTGTGGTCCGGGATGTGTGAGTGTAGCCATGTTTCTGTGAAACACATGACGCTACACTCACGGTACTCCCTCTGGGTCTTGACCAGCGCACCGAGCTCGTCCATCTTATTCCCCAGAGACCTCACGTTCCCCATGAGCACCGCTGGCACCGAGGGCTTGTACCTCCTCTTCTTTGCCTTGAGTTTGGCTCCAGCCATGCAGCCCCGGCGTCTCTTCCGCAGCTCCTCCGGGACGTGTGGCCTCGCTCCAGGCAGCAGCAGCGCTGGTTGCCGTAACGCCATCAGCTGATCGCAACTGTAAACAATGCCGCTCCACTCCGCGCAGTTCACTGGTAGAAAAGTTATAAAAATAACCAGGAAAAACGCGAGAAAAGCAACTAACTAACTAAACGCAGACCGGATGGAATAGCATGCCGCTGCAAGATGCTGTGGTAGCCATGCTGGTTCAGTAGGCCTTCAGTTTTGAATAAATCCCCAACAGTGTCACCAGCAAAGCCCCCCACACCATCACACCTCCTCCTCCATGCTTCACGGTGGGAACCAGGCATGTAGAGTCCATCTGTTCACCTTTTCTGGTTCCACAAAGACACAGTGGTTGGAACCAAAGATCTCAGATCTGGACTCATCAGACCAAAGCCCAGATTTCCACTGGTCTAATGTCCATTCCTGGTGTTCTTTAGCCCAAACAAGTCTCTTGTGCTTGTTGCCTGTCCTTAGCAGTGGTTTCCTAGCAGCTATTCTACCATGAAGGCCTGATTCACACAGTCTCTTCTTAACAGTTGTTCTAGATATGTGTCTGCTGCTAGAACTCTGTGTGGCATTGACCTGGTCTCTAGTCTGAGCTGCTGTTAACCTGCCATTTCTGAGGCCGGTGACTCGGATGAACTGATCCTCCGCAGCAGAGGTGACTCTTGGTCTTCCTTTCCTGGGGCGGTCCTCATGTGAGCCACTTTCTTTGTAGCGCTTGATGGTTTTTGCGACTGCACTTGGGGACACTTTCAAAGTTTTCCCAATTTTTGGGACTGACAGACCTTCATTTCTCAACGTAATGATGGCCACTCGTTTTTCTTTACTTAGCTGCTTTTTTCTGCCATAATCCAAATTCTAACAGTCTATTCAGTAGGACTATCAGCTGTGTATCCACGTGACTTCTGATGGTCCCAACCCCATTTATAAGGCCAGAAATCCCACTGATTAAACCTGACAGGGCTCACCTGTGAAGTGGAGACCATTTCAGGTGACGACCTCTTACCCTAACCCTAACCCTCTTCTCATCAAGAGAATGCCGAGTGTGTGGAGCAGTAATCAGAGCAAAAGGTGGCTACTTTGAAGAAACTACAATATAAAGTGTATTTTCAGTTGTTTTACACTTTTTTGTTACATATTTCCACATGTGTTAATTCATAGTTTTGATGTCTTCAGTGTGAATCTACAATGTCAATAGTCATGAAAAGAAAGGAAACTCGTTGAATGAGAAGGTGTGTCCAAACTTTTGGTCTGTAGTATATATATACGTATATATATATATATATATATATATATATATGTATGTATATATATATGTATGTATATATATACGTATATATATGTGTATATATATATGCATATATACACTTAACACAGCTGTTTTAGTTCAGCCACACTGGAGGGCTTGAACATGAACGGCCTGGTTAAGGTCACAGCATCTCAATCAGGGTTAGGGTAACTGAAGTCTGGACTTGGACTGGGCTGCTGCAGAACCAAAGTGGTCTTGAGCTTGAGGTCAGGAACTGATGGCCGGACGTTCTCCTTCAGGATCTTCTGGTAGAGAGCAGAATTCATGGTTCCATCAGTTCCGGCGAGTGGTCCAGGTCCTGCAGCAGCAGAGCAGACCCAGACCACCACACCACCACCACCACCATGTCTGACTGTTGCTGTGATGGTGTTTCTATGAAATGCAGCTAGTTTTCCTCCAGATGTAACGGGACGCTCACCGTCCATAAAGTCCAACCTTTGTCTCGTCGGTCCAAAAGTCTTCACATCATCCAGATGTTTTAGACCAATGGGAGACGAGTCTTTGTGTAGTTTCTGGTCAGTAGTGGTTTTCTCCTTGGATCTCTCCCATGATGCCATTGTTGCCCGGTCTCTGTCTTATTGTTGAATCCTGGACTCTGACCTTAACTGAGGCAGTGAGGCCTGCAGTTCTTTAGATGTGGTTCTGGTTCTGTTGTGACCTCCTGGATGAGTCGTCCATGAGCTCTTGGAGTCATTTTGGTCGGCTGGCCTCTCCTGGGAAGGTTCCCCACTGTTCCAGGTTTTCTCCATTTGCAGATGACAGCTCTCGCTGTGGTTCGCTGATCTGGAAACATGCAGCCTACCTGGGCTCATCATTTAGTTCAGGTACACAGAGACTTTGTGAGTGCGGAATGAATGAAGAGCAGCAGTAGATGCTGTTAACCTGCATGGATATGAGATTTTTTTACACTACAACTGGAATTATTGATCAGTTCAATAGCCTCCATTTCCTGCTGTCAGGTGATCAGTACAGGTGTGGTTCTATGGCTGAGGGACAGCAATGCAAATTGATCATTACCCGAGTGACTGTCATTTAAAGGCAGAGTGCTGTATAAGCCTTGATGTCACTGATGAGTTTTTATTATAACGTCATGGGAATGAAAAGTGTATTTTCTCTCAGATATCACTGAGCTCTTCAGCCCTTAACCCAAGATCATTACCTGAACTAAATGATGAGCCCAGGTAGGCTGCATGTTTCCAGATTAGTGAATATTCAGTGTGACAGCATGTGCTACGTAGCCTATAGATGGGAGGATGTGATTATGATCCTATAATCAGCCTGATCAATACACTCACCTACCGCTGCCTCTTATGTTTACATTGGGCCACTCAGAGAGGTCAGCTGGCCGCCCATGGATTTATGTCTACCGCTGGGTCGTAACGCCAGCTAGTTTAACACAACTAGCTAACGTTACCTTGCTAACACTAAGCTAGTGGCAGTAACGGCTTTAAAGGCTAAGCCAGCACAGCACACTGACCTGGAGAAGATTAACCCGATCCTGAATCAGGGCCGTTGGGTAAAATAAATGTCGCCACCTTCTGGTGGAGCTAGTAAATACACCTCATACTTACAGATCGTTTTTGCAAGTATGGCGCGGTGCGAATTGGACAAAATTATGTAAGCACACAGGACGGAAGTTTCAAATGTCACATGATGTGTAAATGCACAGGAAGAGATCTGCAAATGTGCAGATATCATTCCACATGTAAAAACTGATGCATAAATGCGGAGTGACCAGGATGGAGAGGATCAGGAATGAGTCCATCAGAGGGACAGCACATGGTAGAGCTTCTGGAGATAAAGCCAGAGAGGCCAGACTGAGATGGTTTGGACATGTCCAGAGGACAGATAGTCAATATATTGGTAGAAGGATGCCGGAGGCCTGGAGGAAGACCAGAGAGGAGGTTCATGGATGTAGTGAAAGAGGACATGAAAGTAGCTGGTGTGACAGAAGAGGATACAGGATTAGAAGGAGGCAGCTGATTGGCTGTGGAGACCCCTGGATGGAAACGCCCAAAGGAGAAGAAGATCACTTTACATGTAAACCTTAAAATACACATTTACAGAGGAAGTTAAACGTATTTACAGATTGATCTGTATTTTTGTGGATGTGATTTTACACAACACATACAAAAATACATTTGCAGATAGTGAAATATTTGTAACTCATGGTACAAATTTTTGAATTGTTACAACTATTTTCTACAGATTTACTGTGGTATGAAGTGGACAGATATCTGTAAACAAACAGGAGGGAAGTTACAAATGTCACATGATGTGTAAATACACAGGAAGCGATCTGCAAATGTACGGATATGATTCCACATGTAGAAATTGATGCGCAAATGCATGTGTATCAATTTACATGTAAACCTTAAAATACATATTTACAGAGTGAGTTATGCGTATGTGCAAATCAACATTTAATTTTGTGGATACAAAGATATGTGTTTGTGAATAGTGAAATATTTACAAATCATGGTGCACATTTGTGGATTGTCTTCAGTGGCTTACAAAAAGTTAAGTCCAATAAAAACTTCCATAATTGTGCTGGTGATGATGGAAACCATTTCAAACATTTAAACATTGTTTTATATAAACATTAGATACATTCGTACATTAGAGTCAGGATCGGACATACTCTGGATGATGTCATCACACAGCTGGGTGATGTCACCAGGTGAGAGTGATGCTCAGGTAGATGTTGACTCAGAGTGGTGCTGTCATGTCTTCTTTCTCTCTCTCAGTCTGTGTTAAGAGCGTTAGCATTGTTGCTATACTTAGCGTTCTTAGCGCTCTTTAGCATTAGCTAATGGTGTCAGTTGGTATTAACCTCAAGATTTAGAGGTCAAAGGTCACAGCAGTCAGTTTAGTTCAGTCTATATGGTTGGTCAGAGTCTGAGTTGAGACACAAATTAATGTAACATACAGATAAATTCACATATTTAATTTAATATTCAGTTAAACTATCACATTAAATCAGTCATCGTCGTTGTCCTTGTCTTCTTCTATGATATCTTCTTGGTCTCTTAGAGCTGTTTGTGTTTCTCTCTGATGCTTTTTTGTGTATTTCAATAAAGTTTGATGGTTAAATATGAAGTGATGCGTCCATAGTGTGAATCAGGTGACCTTCATCACAGTGGAAACAGGTGCTGATGGTGGTGTGTTCAAGGTCCTGGTTTTCCTCTGATGAAATGATGTGTCCCCAGTGTGACTCAGGTGACCTTCATCACTGTGGAAACAGGTGCTAATGGTGGTGTGTTCAGGGTCCTGGTTTTCCTCTGATGAAATGATGCGTCCAAAGTGTGAATCAGGTGACCTTCATCACCGTGGAAACAGGTGCTAATGGTGGTGTGTTCAGGGTCCTGGTTTTCCTCTGATGAAGTGATGTGTCCCCAGTGTGACTCAGGTGACCTTCATCACCATGGAACCAGGTTTTAAGGGTGGTGTGTTCAAGGTCCTGGTTTTCCTCTGATGAAATGATGTGTCCCCAATGTGACTCGGGTGACCTTCACCGTGGAAACAGGTGCTAATGGTGGTGTGTTCAGGGTCCTGTCTGACAGACAGCAGGTGAACGACTTTCCTCTGATATTTTTAAATGTAACTGATGGATTGTTGAGTTGTTTGTTTTTCTGACCATCGGGGACTGAAATAAACTAATGTGAAACATTTTCATGCTGAATGACGAATACTTTTTATTTTCCTCACTGAACTGAAATCAACTGTTTTTATTGTTATATATTATTATTTTTTGCAGGTCGCCAGGATGCAGCTTCCTAGGTTGTTGCTAAGGGCTTGTCTATGGTTGCTATGCATTTCTAAAATATGGACAGCGACTTTTAAGCTGGCTCTGATTGGTCCGTGGTCATGTGACCCCATGTTCTCCCGCGCAATGCCGACGACTGCGGCCAACCTGGCACTGTCACGGTTACGGAGTGACAGCGGTCTGAGCCGAGGGTACTGGTACGATGTCAAACTGCTGGATGAGGACTGCTCTGCCTCCAAAGGTTCGTTAGCTAACGAGGAGTTCATCAATTAACTTATGAGCAGAAACATTTAATAAAACTGAAATATTAGATATTACGAGGCGAACTTAGCGGGTCGTCCTTTAACCGTGAGGTTGTCGTTTGTGGATTAAAGCTGTTTTAGAATAACTTTGTGTATATGACGACTAATAAAGTTCCAGTTATATAAAATATGAGAGTAAAACTGTTAAAGTTTCCCCTGTGACTGTTTTTCTTCTTTGGTTATATTTTAGCTTTGACAGAACTCGGGGACATGGAGGGTTATGGCCATGCCTACATTGGACCTTTTAACCCTGCCCTCTGTCATGCTGCCTCTTTATTGGCTCAGCACTGGGAGGCGGGGCTTGCCTCTCCTGGCTGTCTGGATGCTGATTGGCCAAACTTGCCGCCTGTCACTCCGCCCAGCAAAGTCTTGTTTACTGTGCTCAGATTTTTCCGCTGGGCACACGTCGCCGTCATCTCAGGTGAGGGTGTGATGTCACTGCAGGGGCGGGGTTTATAATGAGGAGGTGATGTCACTGCAGCGGACTAACTTCTTATTATGGCCCAATCCCAAAGTCCCACCTAAAGCCTTAAGCCCTGAACCCTTTAGTCCCAAAGTCTCCCTTAAGGCCTAAAACCCTGAACCCTCAATCCCAAAGTCCCACCTAAAGCCTTAAGCCTTGAACCCTTTCATCCCAAAGTCTCCCTTAAGGCCTTAAACCCTGAACCCTCAATCCCAAAGTCCCACCTAAAGCCTTAAACCCTGAACCCTTTAGTCCCAAAGTCTCCCTTAAAGCCTTAAACCCTGAACCCTCAAACCCATTGTCCCCCCTAAGGCCCTAAACCCTGAACCCTTTAGTCCCAAAGTCTCCCTCCTCAATGACTTGATGATTTGACAGCCCGAAACCCTCAAAACCTTCATTCCTATCAGAGTGTCTCAGATCCACATGAAGCCAAATTTGCTCAACTTCTGTCAGGAAAACTACCTGGATCTTCTAGCGATCTTCAGCATCCATTGGGCTCATGAAGCAGGAGCAGTAATGTCTATTCAGTCACAGGGTCACAACGTCACGCTGTCGTCACGGCTAGCTAACTCCACCTCCCAGCCCTCGCTCCAGCCTTGGTCTGGGTCTCATTCACATGAACGGAGAAAGGAAATAACTTCAGCTATTAGTTTGTTTTACATCTTTTAGGACCTGATGATAAAAAAAAAAAAAAAGATCCATCTTTTAGGACCTGATGATCCTCTCCGGGAACCATCACCTTAACGTGATGGAGAGGTTTGTGTGTCCCTATGAACCTGAGGGCTGTGTTGTCTGGAGCCTAGTGCTCCTGGTAGGGTCTCCCATGGCAAATTCTCAGGTGAGGGGCCAGACAAAGAATGGTTCAAAATCCCCATGAATAACCGAGGAAGAGGAGGAGTGACCCGGCCCGGAGGAAGCCCGGGGCCCCCATCTGGAGCCAGGCCCAGATGGAGGGCCCGTGAGCGAGCGCCTGGTGGCCGGGCTTGCCACGGAGCCCGGCCGGGCTCAGCCCGAAAAAGCGGCGTGGAGACCCCCTCCTCTCCATCCTGTGGGCCCACCACCCGCAGGAGGAACCGCTGGGGTCGGGTGCGCTGCCATATGGGTGGCAGTGAAAGCCAGGGACTGCGACGGACCAGACCTGGGCGGCAGAGGCTGGCTCTGGGGACGTGGAACGTCACCTCTCTGTGGGGGAAAGAGCCGGAGCTTGTGCGGGAGGTGGAGCGCTATCAGTTAGATCTGGTGGGGCTTACCTCTACGCACAGCCTCGGCTCTGGAACCGTTCTCCTGGATAGGGGTTGGACTCTATTCTTCTCTGGAGTTGCCCAGGGTGTGAGGCGCCAAGCGGGTGTGGGGATACTCACAAATCCCCGGTTGAGTGCTGCTACGTTGGGGTTTACCCCGGTGAACGAGAGGGTCGCCTCCCTGCACCTTCGGGTTGTGGGGGGGAAAACTCTGACTGTTGTCTGTGCATATGCACCGAACAGCAGTTCAGAGTACTCGACCTTCTTGGAGACCCTGAATGGAGTCCTGTATGGGGCCCCAGTAGGGGACTCCATTGTTCTGCTGGGGGACTTCAACGCACACGTGGGAAACGATGGAGGTACCTGGAGAGGCGTGATTGGGAGGAATGGCCTACCTGATCTGAACCGGAGCGGTCATTTGTTATTGGATTTCTGTGCTAGTCATGGATTTTCCATAACAAATACCATGTTCGAACATAAGGATGCTCATAAGTGTACTTGGTACCAGAGCACCCTAGGCCGAAGATCGATGATCGATTTTGTGATCGTATCATCCGATCTGAGGCCGCATGTTTTGGACACTCGGGTGAAGAGAGGGGCAGAGCTGTCAACTGATCACCATCTGGTGGTGAGTTGGATCAGAGGGTGGGGGAAGACTCTGGATAGACCTGGTAAACCCAAACGTGTAGTGCGGGTGAACTGGGAAAGTCTGGAGGAGGCCCCTATCCGAGAGATCTTCAACTCACACCTCCGGCGGAGCTTTTCTAGCATTCCTGTGGAGGCTGGGGGCATTGAACCTGAGTGGGCGATGTTCAAAGCTTCCATTGCTGAAGCTGCGGCGGTGAGCTGTGGCCTGCGGCTCTTAGGTGCCTCAAGGGGCGGTAACCCTCGAACACCGTGGTGGACACCGGTGGTCAGGGAAGCTGTCCGACTGAAGAAGGAGTCCTTCCGGGATATGTTATCTCGGAGGACTCCGGAGGCAGTTGCAAGGTACCGACGGGCCCGTGGGGCGGCAGCCGCTGCCGTAAAGGAGGCAAAGCAGCGGGTGTGGGAGGAGTTCGGAGCAGCGATGGAGAAGGACTTTCGGTCGGCACCAAGGTGCTTCTGGAAAACTGTCTGGCACCTCAGGAGGGGGAAACGGGGAACCATCCAAGCTGTGTACAGTAAGGATGGGACACTGTTGACCTCAACTGAGGAGGTAACCGGGCGGTGGAAGGAGCACTTTGAGGAACTCCTGAACCCGACTGATACGCCCTCTCAGGTAGAGGCAGAGCTGGAAGCTGATGGGGGATCGTCGTCAATTTCCCTAGGGGAAGTCACTGAGGTAGTTAAACAGCTCCGCAGTGGCAAGGCCCCGGGGATTGACGAGATTCGCCCAGAAATGCTGAAGGCTCTGGGTGTGGAGGGGGCTGTCGTGGATGACACGCCTCTTCAACATTGCGTGGAAGTCGGGGACAGTGCCTAAAGAGTGGCAGACCGGGGTGGTGGTTCCCCTGTTCAAAAAGGGGGACCAGAGAGTGTGTGCCAATTACAGGGGTATCACACTACTCAGCCTCCCTGGTAAAGTCTACTCTAGGGTGCTGGATAGGAGGGTCCGGCCGATAGTCGAACCTCAGATTGAAGAGGAACAATGAGGATTTCGTCCTGGCCGTGGAACAACGGACCAGCTCTTCACTCTCACAAGGATCCTTGAGGGGGCCTGGGAGTATGCTCATCCAGTCTACATGTGTTTTGTAGACTTGGAGAAGGTGTATGATCGGGTCCCCCGGGGTATACTGTGGGAGGTGCTGCGGGAGTATGGGGTGAGGGGGTCACTTCTCAGGGCCATCCAATCCCTGTACTCCCAAAGCGAGAGCTGCGTCCGGGTTCTCGGCAGTAAGTCGGACTCGTTTCCGGTGGGCGTTGGCCTTTGCCAGGGTTGCGCCTTGTCTCCAATCCTGTTCGTGATATTCATGGACAGGATATCGAGGCGTAGACGGGGGGAGGAGGGTTTGCAGATTGGTGTGCTGAGGATCTCATCGCTGCTTTTTGCAGATGATGTGGTTCTGCTGGCATCATCAGTCTCTGACCTCCAGCGCTCACTGGATCGGTTCGCAGCCGAGTGTGAAGCAGTTGGGATGAGGATCAGCACCTCAAAATCGGAGGCCATGGTTCTCAGCAGGAAACCGATGGATTGTCTACTCCAGGTAGGGAATGAGTCTTTACCCCAAGTGAAGGAGTTCAAGTACCTCGGGGCCTTGTTCACGAGTGAGGGAACAATGGAATGTGAGATTGGCCGGAGAATCGGAGCAGTGGGGGCGGTATTGCAGTCGCTGTACCGCACCGTTGTGACGAAGAGAGAGTTGAGCCGGAAGGCAAAGCTCTCTATCTACCGGTCAATCTTTGTGCCTACTCTCACCTATGGTCATGAGGGCTGGGTCATGACCGAATGAACTAGATCGCGAGTACAAGCGGCCGAAATGGGTTTTCTCAGGAGGGTGGCTGGCCTCTCCCTTAGAGATAAGGTGAGAAGCTCGGTCATCTGTGAGGGACTCGGAGTAGAGCCGCTGCTCCTTTGCGTTGAAAGGAGCCAGTTGAGGTGGTTCGGGCATCTGGTAAGGATGCCTCCTGGGCGCCTACCTAGGGAGGTGTTCCAGGCACGACCAGCTGGGAGGAGACCCCGGGGACGACCCAGGACTAGATGGAGAGATTATATCTCCACACTGGCCTGGGAATGCCTCGGGATCCCCCAGTCAGAGCTGGTTAATGTGGCCCGGGAAAGGGAAGTTTGGTGTCCCCTGCTGAATCTGTTACCCCCGCGGCCCGTCCCCGGATAAGCGGTTGAAGATGAAGATGAAGATGAAGAAGACCTGATGATTTAAATCAGGACTATCAGAGTGTTGGTCCTGGAGACTCTAAATAAATGATCCTGGGTAACAGACATCTTTTTCTCATTGGAAGTCTATGGAGAAAAAGACTTTTGGGTCCAATGACATCACTTGATGGACACAGAAGTTGTTGTACTGCCGTTTGGTCTCTATGACCATGTTGGGATCAACAACCGGCGCTCTTCCTGGGGGGGGTTGGGGATTGGGCCTGTCTGTTAATTGTCTCTCACTTTGGCCTTCCTCTTCCTGTTTGGTCGCCAGCTCCATCCGACCTATGGGAGAGCACCGGACAGGAAGTGGCCTCGGCGCTCAGAGCTCTGGGCCTGCCAATTGGTCCGGTGATTACCATGGAAACAAAGACCAAGGGCGGCCCTCGGGAGGCGCTTCAAGTGATCAGAGAGGCCGACAAGGTCAAAGGTTAGAGCTGAAAAATGAACTGAGACTGAAATGTGATTTATATGAAATCTATAATCAAAAGATAAATCCTTAGTTCCACGGGGCAACACACCCAAGCGTTTGTCCTAGAGTCCTGTGGGAGGTATTATTCCTACCTCACACACATTAGCTACTCAACGTAGCCCTGTTTCTTAACTTATGAACCCTTGGTTCTACATTCTATCAAGAATCTAATCACAACATTCCGGCAGTAGCCCCCGTGGCACTCTCGAAATTTCTGCAAGAAATTTTCTAGTTTTTCTTTATTGTTGTAATTTGTAGTTGTAATATGACACATTTACCCTCCAGATCATCATCCAATTTCTATCTAAAACATCTAAAACACAGACATGCACGCTTTTATTTCTTGTTTTTCAGTGGTGATAATGTGCATGAGCTCCATCCTGATTGGTGGAGAGCATCAGAGAGAGCTCCTATTGGCTGCTCTGGACATGGGGATGGTTTCCGACGGTTACGTTTTTATTCCGTATGATGCCCTGCTGTATGCCATGCCGTACCAGGTAATAAATCACTCTAATAGCAAACAAGTGGATCAATAATGTCATCAAAGTGCTGCAGGTTAACAGAAAACTCTGAGTTTATATACAAATATAAAGAAGGTGAAAATCAATGTTTAATAGGTAGTTTAACAGGTAGTTTAATAAGTAGTTTAACTGGTAGATTAATATGTAGTTTAACTGGTAGATTAATAGGTAGTTTAATAAGTAGTTTAACTGGTAGTTTAATAGGTATCTTAATAGGTAGATTAAGCCATTTAATAGGTAGTTTAACAAGTAGTTTAATAACTAGTTTAATGGCTAGTTTAATACGTAGTTCAACATGTAGTTTAACATATAGTTTAATAAGTAGTTAAACAGGTAATTTAATAGTTAGGGTTAGGGTTAGCATGTAGTTTAATGGGTAGATTAATAGGTAGTTAACATGTAGTTTAATAGGTAGTTAACATGTAGTTTAATGGGTAGATTAATAGGTAGTTAACATGTAGTTTAATGGGTAGATTAATAGGTAGTTTAACAGGTAGTTGACATGTAGTTTAATGGGTAGATTAATAGGTAGTTTAACAGGTAGTTAACATGTAGTTTAATGGGTAGAATAATATGTAGATTAATAGGTAGTTTAATAGGTAGATTAATGGGTAGATTAACAGGTAGATTAATAGGTAGTTAACATGTAGTTTAATGGGTAGATTAACAGGTAGATTAATAGGTTATTTAGGTAAAAATATTCAGGTAAAAATTGGACTTAGCTCCAGAAAATGTGATTTTTGTTCGATTTATTCTTATTTGTTCCTAAAGCTGTTTGATATTTTAGTTTAATGTAGTTATATGTAATATGTAGTTTAATTTCAAACTAATATTTACTTCTCAAACCTTTGATCTTTGACCTCCCAGTTCAAAGTTCACCGGTTCTCTCTGTCCAATCAGGATACAGCATTCCCTCAACTGACCAATAGCACACAGCTTCGTCACGCCTACAGTGCCGTTCTGACCGTTACCATAGCGTCCGACCAGAGTTTCTACCAAGCGTTTCGTCAGGCGCAAATCAATCGCGAGATCCGGTCGGCTGTGGCCGCCACTGAGGTAAATATACAACTACCACTACAACTACCTGTATACAACAAAAACTACACAACAGCTAGTACTATACCACAAATACCCAACATGTACACAACTGCTACTACACAACAACTACATGTATACAACAAAAACTACACAACAACTAGTACTATACCACAAATACACAACATGTACACAACTGCTACTACACAACTACATGTCTACAACAAGAACTACACAACAAGGAGTACACAATAAATACACATTTCCTCAACATGTAAAAGTAAAAATAAAAGTTGATGTTGATTTTAGATGAATTCAGATTAATGAATGAATATAATAAAACCTAATAATATGACTATTATTGATGAAATTATTTAATGTCTCTAGGTCTCTCCCATCTTTGGGACCATCTTTAACATGGTGTACTTCGTTGCTAAGGCGGTGGAGGAGCGTCGTCAGGCAGGAGGCGGGAACTGGGTGACAGGCAATCAGCTCATCCAATCAGACGGAGGCTTTGATTTCCAGGGCTTCAATCAGGTCAGAAACATTTCAAAGTTTAACTAAAGTAATCCCTTAAAGACCACCTGGAGACTGAAACCTGAAACCTGGAGACTGAAACCTGGAGACTGAAACCTGGAGACTGAAACTCAGAGACTGAAACCTGGAGACTGAAAACTGAAGACTGAAACCTGAAACCTGGAGACTGAAACTCAGAAACTGAAACCTGAAACCTGGAGACTGAAACCTGAATCCTGGAGACTGAAACTCAGAGACTGAAACCTGAAACCTGGAGACTGAATCCTGGAGACTGAAACCTGGAGACTGAAACCTGAATCCTGGCGACTGGAGATTGAAAATCAGAGACTGAAACCTAGAGACTGAATCCCGGAGACTGAATCCTGGAGACTGAAACTTGACGACTTCCTACAGACCTCCCACTCATGTTTTTAAACAGTTTCTATTTTTCTTACATCAGCAGTCACATGATGAACCAATGATGATGAGGAGGAAGCTCCAGTTTCATCACCTCCTCTCTTCTTCTCTCTTCTTTTTTGTCAGGTTTTGTATGGAGGTAAAGATGGGCGTGGCCTGCAGGCTAGATACGTGGTGTTGGACAGCGATGGAGACCGACTTGTACCGACGCACTCTCTTGCTCCTACACACACAGACGGGAGGTTCGGCAGTCTGAGACCACTGAGTCACTCCTTTATCTTTCCCGGAGGAAAACCCCCCACCGCCAGCTTCTGTTGGTTCAGTCCGGAGGAGGCCTGCAGCGAGGGTGTGTTCAGTGACCTACGGGGATGGTGGGAACTATGTCAATCATAGATTCAGTCCGGAGGAGGCCTGCAGCGAGGGTGTGTTCAGTGACCTACGGGGATGGTGGGAACTATGTCTATCGTAGATTCAGTCCGGAGAAGGCCTGCAGCGAGGGTGTGTTCACTGACTTACAGGGGTGGTGGGAACTATGTCTATCATAGATTCAGTCCGGAGGAGGCCTGCAGCGAGGGTGTGTTCAGTGACCTACGGGGATGGTTGGGAACTTTGTATAACAAAGATTGAATTAGTTGTATCTGTGATGAGATGTTCATGTGCTGCTGGGAAAGTTCAGCATGTCCATGCTGACTTGAGGTCTGGGCTCTGCAGAGCGCCCCCTACTGTCTATTGTTCAGTTTCATGTATTTTCTGTCTTTCTGCAGGTTTGGGCACCATGATGACATTCTTTGTCTTCCTTCTGTTCTGCACTCTGATTGGAGCGTTTATCTACTGGATCAGGTACAAGAGCCCCATAAGTCATTTAGATCTAAAAATGAAAAATACTACTACTAAAATGCTCCTACTGATAGTAAAATGTGTGTACAGGAAGTACAGGAGAACAGTGAACATCACCAAACTCATCCTGACTCTGGATGACATTGTCTTCATCGATACTCAAGTCAGCAGGAAGGTTAGAAATGTTTTACTCCACTAAAGTACCATTAACACTACTCTTTATACTACCAGTACTTCTCATTCATACTGGTACTAGTTTTAATACTTACCCTAACCCTATTTATACTGCTGCTGGTTTAACGTGGTTGTTGATATTGTTTTTAACATGATTATTAATTTAGTTGTTGATTTAGTTGTTGTTGACGTTTTGCTGATGTTTTTGTTGATGTTTTTGTTGATTCAGGTGTTGCCATTGTTGATTGTGCTGTTATTGATATGATTGTTGATGTTCTTGCTGATTTAGTTGTTCACATTGTTAATTTTGCTGTTACTGATATTTATGTTGATTTAGTTGTCACCATTGTTGATTTTTTTTGTTGATGATGTGGTTTTGATGTTTATGTTGATTTAGTTGTTGTCAATATTGTTGATTTTGTTGTTGATGATGTGATTGTTGATGTTTTTGTTGATTTAGTTATTGACATTGTTGATTTTGCTGATGATGTGATTGTCAATGTTTTTGTTGATTTAGTTGTTGAAGTTGTTGATTTTGCTGTTGATGTGATTGTTGATGTTTACGTTGATTTAGTTGTCGACATTGTTGATTTTGCTGTTGTCGATATGGTTGTTGATGTTTATGTTGATTTAGTTGTAGTCAACATGGTTGATTTTGCTGTTATTGATGTGATTGTTGATGTTTTTGTTAATTTATTTGTTGACATTGTTGATTTTGCTGTTGCTGATGTGATTGTTGATGTTTATGTTGATTTAAATGTTGACAACATTGTTGATTTTGCTGTTGTTGATGTGATTGTTGATGTTCATGTTGATTTAGTTGTTGACGTGGTTGATTTTGCTGTTGTTGATGTGTTTGTTGTTTCATTTGTTGTCGCCATTGTTGCTTTTACTGTTGTTGACGTGATTGTTGATGGTTTTGTTGATTTAGTTGTTGACAGTGATGATTTTGCTGTTGTTGATGTGGTTGTTGATGTTCATGTTGATTTAGTTGTTGACATTGTTGATTTTGCTGTTGTTGATGTGGTTGTTGATGTTTTTGTTGATTTAGTTGTTGACATTGTTGATTTTACTGTTGTTGATGTGATTGTTTATGATTTTGTTGACTTAGTTGTTTACAGTGATGATTTTGCTGTTGTTGATGTGGTTGTTGATTCAATTGTTGTCGACATTGTTGATTTAGCTGTTGCTGATATTTATGCTGATTTAGTTGTCAGCATTGTTGATTTTGCTGTTGATGCGGTTGTTTATGTTTATGTTGATTTTGTTGTTGGTGACATTGTTGATTTTGCTGTTGTTGATGGGATTATTGATGTTTATGTTGATTTAGATGTTGACAGATGTTTATTTTGCTGTTGTTGATGTGGTTGTTTGTTTTTGTTGATTTAGATGTTTCTGACATCGTTGATTTTGCTGTTGCTGATGTCTTGTTGATTTAGTTGACATTGTTGATTTTGCTGTTTGTGAATGTTGATGTTTTTGTTGATTTCATTGTTGACATCGTTGATGTAGCTGTTGCTGATGTGATTGTTGAAGTTTTTGTTGATGTTTTTGTTGATTTAGTTGTTGACATTGTGGATTTTGCTGCTGTTGACGTTGTTTTTAATGTTTTTGTTGATTTAGTTGACATTGTTGATTTTGCTGTTGTTGATGTGGTTGTTGATATTCATGTTGATTTAGTTGTTGACATTGTTGATTTTGCTGTTGTTGATGTGGTTGTTGATGTTTTTGTTGATTTAGTTGTTGACATTGTTGATTTTACTGTTGTTGATGTGATTGTTGATGATTTTGTTGACTTAGTTGTTTACAGTGATGATTTTGCTGTTGTTGATGTGGTTGTTGATTCAATTGTTGTCGACATTGTTGATTTAGCTGTTGCTGATATTTATGCTGATTTAGTTGTCAGCATTGTTGATTTTGCTGTTGATGCGGTTGTTTATGTTTATGTTGATTTTGTTGTTGGTGACATTGTTGATTTTGCTGTTGTTGATGGGATTATTGATGTTTATGTTGATTTAGATGTTGACAGATGTTTATTTTGCTGTTGTTGATGTGGTTGCTTGTTTTTGTTGATTTAGATGTTTCTGACATCGTTGATTTTGCTGTTGCTGATGTTTTGTTGATTTAGTTGACATTGTTGATTTTGCTGTTGCTGATGTGATTGTTGAAGTTTTTGTTGATGTTTTTGTTGATTTAGTTGTTGACATTGTGGATTTTGCTGCTGTTGACGTTGTTTTTAATGTTTTTGTTGATTTAGTTGACATTGTTGATTTTCCTGTTGTTGATGTGGTTGTTGATGTTTATGTTGATTTAGATGTTGTCGACATTGTTGAATTTGCTGTTGTTGATGTGGTTGCTGATATTGTTTTTGTAGAAACTGAACGATGAATCAATCATGAGGAGTCTTCTGGAAATTAAAACTCCTTTCCGCTCGATTGCTCGAAGTTATATCCTGACAACACCTGAGAGCTCAAACATAGGAATATTGGAGGTACACTTGCACTTGTACCTGTCTGTTTACCTGTAGCTCTACCCGTCTGTTTACCTGTAGCTCTACACGTCTGTTTACCTGTAGCTCTACCTGTCTGTTTACCTGTAGCTCTACCCGTCTGTTTACCTGTAGCTCTGCCTTTACCTTTCTGTTTATCCGTACCGTTTGTCTGCATGTCTGTCTGTATGTTTACCTGTACGTGTACCTGTACCTGGTTATTTGTCTTACTTACTGATTCTTTGCTCTGATTGGTTGTGTTGTTACCAGGGAGACTGGGTTTGGCTGAAGAAGATTCCTGTTGAAAAGACGATAACAGCTGTCAATCAAAGGACCCAAAATTTGTTCAGCCAGGTATGATGAACATTAGCGACATGGTAGGAACACAATGAAAACACAGTGAAAACACAGTAAACACATTCTTCATTATTTCATTCATTATTATACATTCATATTGTAACAGTGTCTGCTCTGCAGTTGAGGGAGATGCCCCATGAGAATGTGAATGAAGATATTGATGTATACAATATATAGATTAATATGTTGATAATACTTGGAATACATTGTAACATTTTTTTTTTCATGTCTACTGTGTGCAGTTGAGGGAGATGCGACATGAGAATATGAACCTGTACGTGGGTTTGTTTGTGGACTCAGGGATCTTCGCTCTGGTGGTTGAACACTGTCCTCGAGGAAGTCTGGCAGACCTGCTGGCCGACAGCAACATGAGGCTGGACTGGATGTTCAAGTCCTCGCTGCTCATGGACCTCATCAAGGTGCTGCTGGGATCCTACTACTACTATTATTACTGCTATTACTACTACTACTATGACTACTACTAACAATAACAGCAACATGAGATTGGACTGGATGTGTTAGGGAACCTGGGTATCTAACCAAAAGGAAAGAGAGAGAGAGAAACCCCACACGCAGAGACAACCACGAAGACGAGAGATGAACAAAAAGCGAGTCTTTAATTAAAGACTGATAAAGAAAACAATATCTTCTAGAAATACAAAAAAAACCTAAACAGATACACAAAAGAGATATTAACTAAACACAAGTTAACAACAAGAAAACTAATTAATAAAACACAAGTTAACAGTAAGGAACTAAAAAACCCAGAAACTAAAATTAACACCAAAACCTAGAGTAGAACAAGAGACAAGGAATGAACACAGTGGAACAAACACCGACAAGTGAAACACAGGACAACGAGGAGTGCGAGGAGAAACATCTAAAACAGAAGAAAACCTACCAGGTAAAAAAGAGAAACAAGCAGCACGAAGAGAAGAGAGTCTAAGGGGAATCAGGGGAGAAACACAGAGAAGAACAAGAGTCCAAGAGGAAGAAACACAGAAGCACGGGGAGATCACGGGAGGCTAATGCACCGAACAAATGCACCGATAAGAACAAAGGGGAACGGGGTGGCTTAAATACAAAAGGGAAAGACAACCAGGTGGAACTAATCAGAGGAGGAGCAAACAATCAGGGAGAGTAGGTCAGGGGGTGTGAACCAAGAAAACGGCGGGAAAACACACAAGGGCAGGAAATAAAACTAGAAATGATATAAAGACGCAAGACATTCAAAATAAAACAGGAAACAACCCAAGACAAGACACCACTAACAGGACAGGGAGTGAAACACAAACATTATACTAGAACAAAAACTCAATATAACAAAACAGCACCAAAATGATAAACTAATCGAAAAACTAACACAAAGAGTCCATAGCTGTGACAGGACGTTCAAGTCCTCGCTGCTCATGGACCTCATCAAGGTGCTGCTGGGATCCTACTACTACTACTACTACTATTTCTGCTATTACTACTACTACTACTACTACTACTGCTACTACTACTACTACTATGACTATTACTAACAATAACAGCAACATGAGACTGGACTGGATGTTCAAGTTGTAGCATAGGACAGTTTGGGATTTATTCATTGATTAGCTAATAAATAACTTTTCTTTCTTTTCACTGGTAGGGTACCACCTCATTTTATAGAAAATTGAGGAAACTCTAATTCAAGAATCAATCAAATTAATCTATCAATCTCATCACGGGGATACGTTCTCAACAATAGATCGTTAATTCTCTGTTGAAACACACAGACCACGACGTAATGATAATGGAAATATTTATTACAGAAATTGTGACAATAGAAATAAATGCGGCAATGGACACAAAAGACACAAACAATTAGGGATAATGACTGAATGTAGCAGAACTCTTGGAATACGAATAATTCTCGGAGTTAGTGATGAGAGAAGGTTGAACGTGTCTATCGGCTTAGAAAGTTAAACTAACTGTTTAGCTAAATTTAAATTTAGCTAAAGCGGGAAGATTAATCAGACAGTGGCTCCATATCTTTTCTCAGCCTCGGAATATCCTTACTTGTTAGCAGTCGGGTCAGAGTGGGGTCAGAATGGGGTCCAAGTGGGGTCAGAGTGGGGTCCGAGTCGGGTCAGAGTCGGGTCCGAGTGGGGTCTGAGTCGGGTCCGAAGTCTCTCTCTCTTTTATCTCTCTGATGGCAGATGCGCCGTGGCAGGGTGCTCCGAGAGTTGCTTGACGACTTGGCCCTGGGATGCCGACCACAATACGCTGTGGATCTTCTGCCTTCCTTGTCAAGGAATGGAGAAGTCCGTTGATATTCGCTATGAGGCTGGATCACTCGTTGACAATTAGAAACTGGAGCCATTAAGCTTCTTAAACGAAAGTCTTTCAGATTAAACTAAGTGGCTTCGGTTTCCAAAGAAATGAAGGTGGACGCACACTGAATGTACGAGACAAAACCGGAGTGAGAACAAAACCCGAGGGAAGAGCCAAAATCGTGGTGGAGTTTCCCTGTTACCTGGGATCAGCTTCGTCCTGTGAGGATCTCGAACAAAAGCCGTCAGAAGTTCCAAACGTTTAAGTTTTGTTTACGAATTAACCTCCCTCAGGGGAAGGGCCTCAAATCTTTTCCAAATCACTCTCTTACAGAGAAGCGTTCATTAGGAAGCAGGCACATATCACAATTCTCTCATCACTTTACCCGTTCAATTAATCCAATCCCGTACTAGTATGTAACATGCCATGTAAACACTCGGGATATCGGAATCTGGATAATCAGACACATAATTTCATTTTTTGTTCTTGTGATATGGGAAAAAAAAGAGAATCAGGAGGTATTGACATCATTAATGATGATAAGACACTCGGTGACATTAGGAATATTAGTAACAGTACACTGAGCAGTTTTAATCCAGCATCACTTCACCATCATTGCCTGAACCAGTTCGCTCAACAGCTGTTGCTGTTACCATACGTGTTGTTAGGTGTCACTGTTGATCCACCACTGATTCGGTGGTGCCAGGGTTGGAATGCAGTTCAGAGAACCCCCCTTTAAGAGGAGAGGAGGATCGAAACAAATGGTCCTTTCAAGTCCAGGATCGGGGTCATATTGACCAGACTACCAGTCTCTGTTGACTCAGTTGGCACTTTAGCCCCCTAAAGCCGTCGTAAAATCCTGTTATTTCCTCGGAGACTGTGGATTCTGGCCCTAACAAATTCACATCTTCAGAATGATGGTCAGAGAACAAAGGAACAAAGGTCTTACCAAAGGTCTGACCATCCGCTACAAAGTCCTCGCTGCTCCTGGACCCCATCAAGGTGCTGCTGGGATTCTACTACTACTACTACTATCAATACTAATTATTAATAGTTTCGTGTTTCAGGAAATGAAGTACCTCCATTTACAAGGTTTGAGTCACGGTCGTTTGAAGTCCACCAACTGTTTGGTCTACTACTACCTCTACTGCTACTACTACTGCTACTGCTACTACTGCTACTACTACTACTACTATTAATACTAACTATTAATGTTTCAGGGGATGAAGTACCTTCATTTACGAGGTTTGAGTCATGGGCGTCTGAAGTCAACCAACTGTTTAGTCGATGGACGCTTCGTTCTGAAAATCACAGACTACGGACTTCCCATGATCCTTCACTTTCAGGGCATCACCCTTCCTGAGGACCCACAAGGTACAAACCCTAACCCTAACCCTCCCTGTCTAACCCTAGCTGTCTGTCTCTCTACCGGTCTGTCTAACCATACCTGTCTGTCTCTCAGAGCTGCTGTGGACAGCTCCAGAGCTCTTGAGGAATCCGGTCCGAGGAGGTTCGTTTTCTGGAGACGTCTTCAGTTTTTCCATCATCATACAGGAAGTGATCTCACGAACGCTGCCGTACGCCATGATGGACATGCCCGCCCACGGTGATACAGGAGATCCATCTGTCTGTCTGTCTGTCTTTCTATCTGACCACCTGTCTGTTTGTCTGTCTGACCGTCTGTCTGTCCATCTTTCAGTCTGACCACCTGTCTGTCTGTCTGTCTGTCTGTCTGTCCACCTGTCTGTCTCTCAGAGATAGTGGAGCGTCTGAAGCAGCCTCCTCCTCTCTGCCGACCTCTCGTTTCGGTGGACGAAGCTCCTGCCGAGTGTCTAGGTCTGATGAACGAGTGTTGGAACGAGGATCCGAGTAAGAGGCCAAGCTTTGATGATATTTTCAAACAAGTGAGTCGAGCTGCATTGCTGCCACCTGCCGGCTTTTGTCAGGAACTGTCTCTGACTTTGTGTCCTTTCAGTTTTTAAACCAGGGAAGTTTTGTCTTTGCAGTTTCGGGGGATTAACAGAGGGAAGAGGGCGAACATCATCGACTCCATGTTGCGGATGTTGGAGCAGTATAGTTCGAACTTGGAGGATCTGATCAGAGAACGAACAGACGAGCTGGAGGTTGAGAGAAACAAGACGGAGAAGCTGGTCGGACAGCTCCTGCCTAAGTGAGACACATTTCATTTAAAGGTCTAATAATAAAGTACAAGTTTGGCACAGCAGCAACGCCTGGCGGTTGCCAGTAGATCCTCCTCTGCTCCTGTACTACAGTTCCCATGATTCTCCTCCTTCATCACATCTACAGAACTATGGTTTTATCAACACAAAGCTGCTGAACATCCTCACCTGGAAGCACATGACATCACAGTGACATCATCATCTCACCTGTTCAGTAAGACGGGAGCCATTTTCTTGTGACCTTGACTTCTCTCATCCTGACCGGGAGTCAGTACTCAGCAGTATTCTTTCACCTCATGTAACCATGGTGAAATGACAGGATATTATGGTCTATAATAGACATTGACATTCAGCAGGTCAGAGACATCATGAGAGACAAACTCTTAATCACGGGTAAAGATCCTGCAGGAGGTGAAACTGAGTCCAAACTCTTCCTCCTCCTCTTCGTCATCACTCAGTGAAACAGGAAACACGTGTTGATAAGATTCAGTGTGACTTCCTCTTCCTCAGGATATCATCATCACTGATGTCATCACAACAAACATCCAGAAATCCACTTAGAAATGAAAGAAAAAGCCATGAATCAGTGACAGTTGTCTGTATATCCACTGAGACAGGAGCTGATCACAGATCAATCAGCTCATCACAATCAGTCAGCTCTTTGTTCATAGAAGCTCAGACTGTAGGTTCTGAAACAGTTAAACATCTGCAAAGAGAACAGCAGCAGCAGGACGAATGTAATGAAGGTGAAGTGATTTAAGACAACAGAATGAGGTGGAGCTGAAGCCTGATGGATGTTTATGTTCTGTCATTAATCAGTGATTTTGTGTTTCAGGTCGGTGGCTCAGGCTCTGAAGAAAGGGAAACCGGTCCAACCTGAGCATTATTCAGACTGCACTCTTTACTTTAGTGACATCGTTGGATTTACAACCATCTCAGCTCTCAGTGAACCCATCGAGGTGAAACTCTTAACCTCTGTGTTTGTGTGTGTGTGTAGGTTAGGCTATCATTGGGGGCGGCAGTAGCTCAGTCTGTAGCGAGTTGGCTTGGGAACCGGAGGGTCACCGGTTCAAGTCCCGCCATGGACCAAGAACTGAGTGTGAACTGGTAGCTGGAGAGGTGCCAGTTTACCTCTTGGGCACTGCCGAGGTGCCCCTGAGCAAGGCACCAAACCCCCAACTGCTTGGGGCGCTTGTCAGGAGCAGCCCCATCACTCTGACATCTCTCCATTGTTGCATGTTTGTGCATGTGTGTGTTCGGGTCTGCATGTACCGTGTATAAGTTAACAACAGAGTGAAAAAATTGAATTTCCCCTAGTGGGACTAATAAAGGACTATCTTCATTGACTCTAACTGTGTGTGTGCAGGTAGTCGACCTGCTGAATGACCTCTACACCATGTTTGATGCCATCATTGCTACTCATGACGTCTACAAGGTAGGAACCATTTGACTTAACAACATTCATCTTTGACCTCTGATTCATTGCCGAGGTCGTCCACATGAAGCCGTTTAATGTGTTTGTCTCCGTTTCAGCCTCGGTTCAGACTAAAGCTAAGATCTATTAAACTCTGTGCAGAGTTTAAATATTAAACATACTGTGAGAGACAGACTGAAACTGTACCTGTATTCACTGTCTCCAGGTGTGTCGGTGAGTTAGTGTGGATGGCTGAATGCTGTGTGTGTGTCCTCTATTTACAGGTAGAAACCATCGGAGACGCCTACATGGTGGCTTCAGGTGTTCCCAACAGAAATGGGAATCGACACGCAGCCGAAGTGGCCAATATGTCTCTGGACATCCTGCACTCCATCGCTGCGTTTAAGATCAAACACATGCCTGAGATTAAAGTGAAAATACGTATCGGACTGCACTCAGGTACTCTACCCGTCTCTACCCGTCTCTACCCGTATCTACCCGTCTCTACCTGTCTCTACCTGTCTCTACCCGTCTCTACCCGTCTCCACCCGTCTCTACCCGTTTCCACCTGTATCTACCCATCTCTCTACCTGTCTCTACCTGTCTCTCTACCCGTCTCTACCCATCTCTCTACCTGTCTCTACCTGTCTCTCTACCTATATCCATGAAGATTCTCATTCATCCAGGTCATCGTTCATCCACTGTAGTAAAACAGGTCAACTGGACGTAGAAAGTTTCTTGAAGACGTTTCACCTCTCATCCGAGAGGCTTCATCAGTTCTGGTGGTGGATTTTAGGATCTTAGTTAAATAACCCTGTGTGGAGTATCAGTGTTATTCATGTAATAATGACCTAAACAAGCTGGAGGCCAGCTGGCTTGAAAACAATGATGATCGTCAGGGTGTCCTGACGATGGTCGTTAGGACCAAACAACTTCTCAATAAACGCATGGCCCAGCACAGGAGAGCCAACTCCTCAGGACAGGACTCAGCTGTCTTCCTTCATCTAAAAGAGGAAGGACATTCTTTCCAGGATGACAATGTGCAGATTTTGGACAGGGAAGACAGATGGTTTGAAAGAGGAGTTAAAGAAGCAATCTATCTAAAGGTAGAGAAGCCCTCCTTAAACAGAGGTGGTGGCTTAAGACACAACTTATCCACTATCTACAATCAAGTCCTTTCAAACCTTCCAAAGAGAACTCAGCAGAATGGCCCTGGTGAGGTGGCTCCAGCTAATGATATTATATAACGACCATCGTCAGGACACCCTGACGATCATCATTGTTTTCAAGCCATCTGGCCTCCAGCTTGTTTAGGTCATTATTACATGAATAACACTGATACTCCACACAGGGTTATTTAACTGAGATCCTAAAATCCACCACCAGAACTGATGAAGCCTCTCGGATGAGAGGTGAAATGTCTTCAAGAAACCTTCTACGTCCAGTTGACCAGATTTACTACAGTGGCTGTCTCTCTACCCATCTCTCTACCCGTCTCTACCAGTCTCTACCCATCTCTCTACCTGTCTCTACCTGTCTCTCTACCCGTCTCTACCTGTCGCTACCTGTCTCTCTACCCATCTCTACCTGTCTCTACCCATCTCTACCAGTCTCTACCCGTATTCTCTACCTGTCTCTACCCGTCTCTACCAGTCTCTACTCGTCTCTCTACCCGTCTCTCTACCTGTCTCTACCTGTCTCTCTACCCTTCTCTCTACCCGTCTCTACCAGTCTCTACCCGTCTCTACCAGTCTCTACCAGTCTCTACCCGTCTCTCTACCCGTCTGTACCAGTCTCTACCCATCTCTACCTGTCTGCCTGACATTAAAGTGAAAATACGTATCGGACTGCACTCAGGTACTCTACCCGTCTCTACCCGTCTCTCTACCAGTCTCTACCAGTCTCTACCTGTCTCTACCCGTCTCTACCTGTCTCTCTACCTGTCTCTACCGGTCTCTACCGGTCTCTACCTGTCTCTACCCGTCTCTACCAGTCTCTCTAGCCGTCTCTACCTGTCTCTACCTGTCTCTACCCGTCTCTCTACCCTTCTCTCTACCCGTCTCTACCAGTCTCTACCAGTCTCTACCCGTCTCTACCAGTCTCTCTACCCATCTCTACCAGTCTCTACCAGTCTCTACCCGTCTCTACCAGTCTCTACCAGTCTCTACCCGTCTCTACCCGTCTCTACCAGTCTCTCTACCCATCTCTCTACCAGTCTCTCTACCCGTCTCTGTCTGTCTGCCTGAGATTAAAGTGAAAATACATATCAGACTGCACTCAGGTACTCTACCGTCTCTACCCGTCTCTACCCGTCTCTCTACCCGTCTCTACCAGTCTCTACCCGTCTCTCTACCCGTCTCTCCCCGTCTCTCTACCTGTTTCTACCCATCTCTACCAGTCTCTACCTACAGTCCTGGTCCAAGGTTTCCCTCCACTTGTAAAGATCATACTGTCATGGCTGTCTTGAGTTTCCAGTTATCTCTACAACTCTGATTTTTCTCTGATAGAGCGATTGATCAGATATTTCTTTGTCACTAAAACATTCATGAAGTTTGGTTCTTTTATGACTTTATTATGGGTCAACTGAAAATGTGACCAAACCTGCTGGGTCAGAAATATACATACGGCAATGCTAATATTTGGTTTATTTATATTAACATTTGGACATTTTCCCTTCAATCAGGCTCTTTTGGTAGCCATCCACAAGCTGCTGGTTGAATCTTTGAATTGGTGCAGTTCAGTTAAATTTGTTGGCTTTCTGACTCGGACTTGTTTCTTCAGCATTGTCCATGTGTCCTCAATGGGGTTTAAATCAGGACTTTGGGGAGGCTAAAACCTTAATTCTAGCCCATCTTTACCTGTCCCAATCTATCTCTCTACCTGTCTCTTTCTGTCTCTACCTGTCTCTCTACTTGTCTCTATCTGTCTCTCCTCTTGTCTCTCTACCTGTCTTTACCTACCTATTTTTCTACCTGTCTCTTTATCTGTCTTTCTACCTGTCTCTCTACCTGTCTCTCCCCCGGTCTCTTTACCTATCTCCATATATATCTATCTCTCTTTCTATTGTTCTCCATACATGTCTTTCTCTCTCTTTTTATCTGTTTCCATACCTGTCTCTGTCTCTCTTTTTACCTGTCTCCATACCTGTCTCTCTCTCTTTCTACTGGTCTCCATACCTCTCTCTCTCTCTCTCTCTCTCTCTCCTTCTACCCGTCTCCATACCTGTCTCTCTGTTTCTCTGTGTCTATAGGTGCGGTGGTAGCAGGTGTAGTTGGTCTCACGATGCCCAGGTATTGTCTCTCTTTCAACCTGTTTCCATACATGTCTCTCTCTCTCTCTACTTGTCTTCATACCTGTCTCTTTCTCTCTCCCACGATGCCCAGGTATTGTCTGTTTGGAGACACCGTCACCACGGCCTCACACATGGAAGCCACTGGACTGCGTATGTCAAAAACTGTAAAACTGTGATTTATTTTCTGATGTGATCTGAGCTAAATATTTCTCTCCTGGTGGTGTTTGAATGGTGATTGAGTCAAGATCAATAACTGATATTCTATAATCATCTTGTGTTTGTGGTCTCCAGCCTACAGGATCCACATCAGTCTGAGTACAGTAAAGGTCCTGACCAGTCTCAAACTGGGATACCACATAGACACAAGAAAGGCTCAGGTACACTCATCTGCTCAGCTGTTTAGGTTCAGAGATCTTACCATTTATTAAAGTAATACTGTTAAATATGACTTAAATATGTTTCCATTTGTGACGGAGGGCCTCTAAACGCCCCGTCATGGTCTGACCGGCGCTCTCTCTCTCTCTCTCTCTCACACACACACACACACACACACACACACTCACCTTGCTTGCTGACTTGTGTAATGTCAGTTCATGGTGTCTACAATCCATAATAGCACATGATCTACAGTAAGGATTATTTATAAAAACAATATTAGTAATAATAAATAATATAAATAATATAATAAATATCTCTACTGGCTTTAAAACATTTAAATGTAAAACTGTTATTATGAAGTTTATGACTCAGAATACTATTGTCCTGAAACTGAGCATTTAAATGTTTAATAGTCCAAACTGAAACTTCAACTAATTATTTATGGGGCGGCAGTAGCTCAGTCTGTAAGGACTTGGGTTAGGACGCGGACGTCACAGGTTTCAAGACCCCCATGGACCAAGACCAACTGGTTGCTGGAGAGGTGCCAGTTTACCTCTTGGGCACTGCCGAGGTGCCCCTGAGCAAGGCACCAAACCCCCAACTGCTCTGGGCGCTTGTCAGGAGCAGCCCCCTCACTCTGACATCTCTCCATTGACATGTATATGTACTGTGTGAACAACAGAGTGTAAAACTGAATTTCCCCACTGTGGGACTAATAAAGGAATATCTTCTTCTTTCTTTCTTTCTTATAAAGCACCTTTCATGTAAAACTGTTATACAAGGTGCCTAAAAATGCAATAAAAGTACAATAATGTAATAAGATACTACAATACAATAAAAATACAATAATGTAATAAAATACAACAATGCAATACAAATACATTAGAATAAAATACAACAATGTAATAAAATGCAACATCTTCACTTTCATCTTCATTTTCAACCGCTTATATGGGGTCGCGTCGCGGGGGCAACAGCTCCAGCAGGGACCCCAAACGTCTCTTTCCAGGGCCACATTAACCAGCTCTGACTGGGGGATCCCGAGGCGTTCCCAGGCCAGTGTGGACATATAATCTCTCCACCTAGTCCTGGGTCTTCCCCGGGGCCTCCTCCTAGCTGGTCGTGCCTGGAACACCTCCCTAAACCAAAGCAGCACTTCAGTCTAAAAATACTACTACTGAGAGTTTCTGGTCATCCTCATTCATTCTCGGGTCATTCACAACTTTGACTAGCGCCGCCTCAGTGCTGTGCTGAGGACGAGAGCTGGATCAAGAAGTCTCAAACATAACAGCTAGAATTTAGATAGTCATTTTGCTGTCTGTACAGTAATTCAACTTATAAAACAGATTTGAAACTGGCCTGAAATTGTTTAGCTCTATTGAATCCAGTTTCACAATAACTGTTTTCAGTTTATTTACAATGACTAGGACTTCATCCTGTACACAATTAAAGAGCTGCTGCAGCCTGATACCAGCAGAAAATTAGAATATCATGAAAAAGTTCAATATTTTTCTTCAGTTATTTTAGGAAGTGGAAGTTTGATATATTCTAGAGTCATATTAGAGTAAATATTAGAATATTTCATTTTGAGTTTGATTAAATTACTCTAGTATAAATACAGTGAATGTCTTGGTCTAGTTCAGTAAACATAACCAGGATCACGGGGAAGGCTGCTGACTGGACAGTTGTCCAGAAGATGATCGTGGACCATAAGCCTCAGAAGGTCATCACTGAAAGGACCGGCTGTTCACAGTCATGTATAGAAGCAGATTGAGGGAAGGCTGACTGGAAGGAAAGTGTTCTTGGGAAAGGAGCTCAATCAACAGGGATGACTGCAGTCCGGAGAAGACCGGTAACCAAAGCTGATTCAAGAACTCAGAAGAGCTTCACAGGGACTGGAGTGGGGCTGGAGTCATCAAGAGCCAGACATCTTCAGAAAATGGACTACATCTGTCACATTCCCAGTACTAAGCTACTCCTGAACCAGAGACCACGTCAGAAGTCTCTTACCTGGGCTAAGGAGTAAAAGAACTGAACCATTGCTCAGTGGTCCAAAGTCCCCTTTTGAGATGTAACTAAATTTATCATTTCATTTGTAAATCAATGTCCTAGAGTCTGGAGGGAAACTGGAGAGGCTCAGAATCCATCTCGCTATTAGTCCAGCGTGAAGTCTCCAGTCAGTGATGATTTGGGGGGTGCTGTGTCATCTGGTGTTGGTCCACTGTGTTTTATCAAATCCAAAGTCAACGCAGTCGTCTACCAGAACATTTTAGAGTACCTCCACCAGTTACTATTATCAGCTGGTTGATTCACATCAGCAACTGTTATTATTACTGTTATTATTAACTGTTGTTATTACATTCACAGTGTTTGTACATCTTCACATGGTCTCTAGAACCAGTACATTATAGATATTTACAGTATAAAAAATGTTCTTACATTAAATCCTGTGTTTGTGTTTCTAGGTGAAAGGCACGGTGGACACCTACTGGCTGATGGGTCGAGATGGTTTTGATAAACCTCTTCCTGTTCCTCCAGACCTCACTGGGGGGTGAGAGCACACTCAGTCCTCAATTATTAATATGACAATTCGTATTACTACTTTTATTACTATTATTATTACTATGAGCATCTTATTATTGTGATTATGATGATTCTTTATAATTATAGTTATTATAATGATTATGATGATGATGATGATTTATTGTTATTCTTATTATTATGATGCTTGTTTATCATTATAGTTATTATTATTATTAGTATTATTATCATCTCTAACCTGTCTCTCTCTCTCAGGGCCAGTAATCATGGTATCAGTCTGGATGAGATTCCAGTTGAAAGAAGACAGAAGTTTCTGGACCGACAGAAGAAAAAGAAATGATGCCAACAAACACACACACACACACACACACACACACACACACACACACACACACACACACACACACACACACACACACACACACACACACACACACACACACACACACACACACACACACACACACACACACACACACACACACACACACACACACACACACACACACACACACACACACACTACCTCAAGGACTGGACATCTTATCAGCTGCAGAGACATTTTCAGCCAAAACTCATGAAATCTGAATGAAATGCTGAATGGACGTTGATTTGACTTCCTGTTTGTAGATGGAGGACACTTCTGATTGGTCAGCATCCCTTCATCACATTAATAGTCATCCAGTCAATTCCAGTGCCTCTAATGGGTCTATGATACAATATACAGTAGTAATGATAACTAGAATGTTTATACAGAAATAATATCTTAATGTAATAATAATAATAATAATAACAACAACAACAACAACAACAACAATAATAATAATACAGTAATATTAATACATCTCATGACAATCAATGTACGTATTGACGTCTCTGACCCGGCTGTATATATACAATCATACAGAGTTACCAAAAACCTTTTCATGCTGTGGTGTCATGTTCTTCAGTGCAGTGCATGCTGGGAAAGACTGCTGACTTGTCCTGAGAGACGCTGAATGAATGGATGGATCAGTGAGTGAGTGAATGTAAATCTGTTTCCGTCCTCATATCCTCTTTTGCCTCTCAGCAGTTTGTCCTACTGGAGCTGCAATATTCAGTTTCTGATAATCAGTAATCACTAATCAGACTCACTGTGCAGTTGTAGCTAAATTTATTGATCTGTTTTTTTTCACCCACATAATGACAGAGTGTTAGTCATTATATTGTTTTAGTTTGTTTTGTCTGTTTTAATTGTCTATTTTTGTTACTGACAACAAACAGAATGTGATAATAAATAGTTATAAATTGTGAATATAAATGAGAAAACTTCCCATCAGCCAGTTGATCAATCGCAGGAAGCGTACCATTGTATCTGGCGTACCATTGTATCTGGCGTACCATTGTATCTGGCGTACCATTGTATCTGGCCTCCTGAATATTACTCAGTTACTCCAGAAGGTGTATAATAACACAGAGGTATGTCTGCATTAATAAATTATTTTATAACCGCTGCAGATCAACTCCAACATGAACAGAATCTGATGTAGCTCTATAATTTATGATATCTAACTAGAAATTAGGAGGTTTGTTGTCTCATGTCTTTTTACCCTCAATTTGTCTGACCAATAATCACATGACTGACACGATGGCCAGTTTCTGGATCATTTGAGTTTTGCCTTTGTGAACGTGAACCAGAGCAGTTGTAAAACTAGAGCAATGTGTCATCCTTGCATTGGTCTGGTCCAGGAACCTTGAGCTGTGAACCCAACCTGAGTCTTCATGCTTGGATTTTATATGTTGCAGTTGAAGTCACCTCATAACTTTTTAAATGAAGAAAAAAAGAGCAGAGCAGCTCAGAAACGTTGTTCATCACTGTCAGCTGAAGTTAACATTAAAACCCACCAAGGACATGTGAGTTTAGCTTGACTCAGTTATTAAAGCTCCACTGAATGAAGTCAAAGTTATAATCCATGGAGCCTTGAGTACTTATTATGTTTGTCCCTGTCATGTAATAATCCCAGAAGTGCATGTTAGAGATGAAAAAGCTTTTTCAGTTTATTTTATTTATTTATTTCATTTTATTTTATTTCATTGTGTCCTCAACAGGCTGCACTAAAACTACCACGTCACCAATAATTCAATAAAATGTTCAGTACACACATTGTGTCTCTCACAAAAGTGTTTTTCATTGTTGTCTGTAGTTGATATTTCAATATTTATTCTCAGTCAGTGATATGTTTTTGTTTTTTTTTTTTACCATAAGGTGTTTAGTTATCAAAGTAAAACCATCCTGACACTTCTGAGAAAGGTGTAATGAGACTGGAGTTATCAGGGATCATATCATTTAAATGGAAAACTAAACTAAAATGGGTCAGATAATAAAAGTCTTTGTTCAAATTATGTCACAAAGTTCTGTTTCACTTCTACTGCACTTGTTTTAGAGAAAAAATACCTAAAATGTCTTATTCAAATTAAAATGTCTCCTGAACCATGCTGACTACATAAATAAAGGTGTTGTGGGTCAGTAAATCCATCCATCGTCAACCACTTATCCCGTGAGGGGTCGAGGGGGGCTGGAGCCGATCCCAGCTGGCATTGGGCGAAGGCGGGTTCACCTGGACAGGTCGCCAGTCCATCGCAGGGCACATAGAGACAGACAACATAGAGACAGACAACCATTCACACTCACATCCACACCTACGGGACATTTAGAGTCATCAATTAACCTAAACAGCATGTCTATGAGAGGAATGGATTTACTGAGGAAGCCGGATTGGATACCTGGTACCCAGAGAAAGCCCCCGCTTACACGGGGAGAACATGCAAACTCCACACAGAAGAGTGTCCCATCCACACAAATGTAATTGTGTGGATGGAAAGAGGCTGGCCTGATCGCAGATACAGACAGCTGTATTAGCAGTAATTCAAAAGATGACCATTAAGTTAAAAAAGAATGGAAAACAGGATTGGAGACAAGGCACAACCCTGGTGAAGGCCAACGCCCACCGGAAACGAGTCTGAAAGAACTTACTGCTGAGAACCCGGACCCAGCTCTTGCTTTGGGAGTAATGAGATTGGACGGCCCTGAGAAGTGACCCCTTCACCTCGTCATATGACTGACTCAGCATATTACCGAGAAATATTTGATTGACATAAGTTGCGTTCATTTCTCATTTAATTTAATTGAAATGTTTTAAATATTAAGAAATTAAATGACATAAATGAATAAAGCCCAAGAGCTTCTATCCACTACGGTGCAGTTTGTGTATTTGGTTGTCTGACTGCCCTCTTTGTGCTGTGGCCTTTTATATATCTCACATGTTATCTGTGGTTATTTGATGCAGATATGAAGTTTTGTGTTCTTATATAATTCTACTACTCATGTAATGTTAAACATGTACATGGGTTTCTAGCAGATCTGGGCTGTTTTTATTGAACTGGGAGAATTTTGTCAGTCAGATCTGGCAACACTGATCACAGTTAGCAGATTTCATCATCTGTGAGCAGGTGTGGAGATGGAGAGCAGAGGTCTGGAGTTTTTAAAGAACAATTATACTGAACTACCACTACAGCTGCAACTTTAAATTAAAAATACATGCATTTTACATAACATAAGATTTAATATAATCTAAATTGATTAATTTATTAGATAAAAGTCATTTAAATGCATAAATAGTTGTTTGGTTAAAATACGTACATTCAGTTCATTAAAACTGTGGTAAAATCATCATTTGGCTTTAATTTAACGGGAACAGTTAAAAGTATGCAGTCAATAAACTGCATTGACACCTCGCCCTTAACTGGCTCCTCCCCTTTAAGATTCTCCGAGGTGGCGCGAACGCAGCACACAGCGGAGACGGAGGAGAACCGGGAGGAGAAACGTGAAAGGTCCGAGCCGTTTACTTAACTTAATACTTGATTTGGATCCTGGAAAATAATACCTGCTGGGTTGGTGATTCGTGAAGATAATACCCAGCGACCTGTGGTGGTTTTGGTGAGTTTCAGTCCGTTTTATTGAACTGTGCATGTAATGCTTAAATATACAACTGCTAAATCCTGGCGGCTTGGTGATGTGATTGTGAGGAGGAAACCACAAACACAGACTGTTTTATGGATGATAGTGTTCGAGTCATTAAGGGAATCTAACGTGAATGCTCACTATGTTAGTGTTGAACGTTGAGCTTTGTATTATTTAGTGTTAAACACGGAGATCGTTAAAGATCAAAGACACCGCCACTCCGCCATTTTGGCTCTAGTTGAACAACGTAGTTGTAACGTTTTAAGTCCTAGTCGCAGTAAAACCTTGTTGACTTGATATATATGGACTGAATAATTTATTTTCTTCAAGACCCATTGTGTGTCAATTTTTTTTGTTCCTGTTTGAAGTTTTGGGCTTAAAGAGATTCTTCAGGGATGTGAAGGGGAGGCCACACATGCCGGATCGAACATGGCGGGCCACACCCACGAACCACATCTATAGCTTCATCATGCTGGTGAGAGGATCTGCTGCTGAAGGTACGTCTTGTTTTATTCATTCACTGTTAGACTCAGAAGTTCAGTTTAGGGGTTAGGGGGCTAAGATACGAGAAGTAATTATCCCTTCTCCGGAAGGAGAAAGAGGGAGCGCTGGCCTTCCACCCATAAGACTCCCCATACCCCTGGTCCCCTCTAGGCTGGTCGTTGCGGTGGCGTCGTGGCCCAGACCGCACCGTGGTCCAGTCGCTGTCCATGAATGGATTTAAGCAATGAAACAGATTAAAAAAATGAAACAAACAACTAAGGATGTTTCCTCTCTTTGGAAGGATAAATTTGTTTTTAAGGAGTAAAATAAAATAAGCAAGAAAAAAATATTTTCAAATAAAATGAAATATATTCATTCATTCATTCATCGTCAACCGCTTATCCCGTTAGGGGTCGCGGGGGGCTGGAGCCGATCCCAGCCGGCACCGGGCGAAGGCGGGGTTCACCCCGGACAGGCCGCCAGTCCATCACAGGGCACACAGAGACAGACAACACAGAGACAGACAACCATTCACACTCACACCCACGGGCAATCTAGAGCCACCAATTAACCTAAACAGCATGTCTTTGGCGGTGGGAGGAAGCCGGAGTACCCGGAGAGAACCCACGCTTACACGGGGAGAACATGCAAACTCCACACAGAAGAGCCGCAAGCTGGAATCGAACCTGCGTCCCTCTTCCTGTGAGGCGACAGCGCTAACCACTACACCACCGTGCAGCCCAATGAAATATATATTTGTATTAATATAGCTAACCCTAACCCAAAAAGCAGTGTGCCAACACAACGTTTCGATCTTGAATGGATCTACTTCGGGTGTACGACACACTGAAATACTGGCTATCTGTATTGAGCTACATGTAGTTTTACATTTGCAGTTTCTTTTCTGGTAATGCAGTTTTATTTCTCTCATATGCATTTTAATCACATACAAGTCCTCAGAATTTAAATGAAATATAATCCTATAATGAAGTTTTTTCCCATATATATATTTCTTCGATCTGTATGAATTATTTGTGTATATTTTATGAGACATATTTGAAGGAATGTTTTGCAAGTTTTGTAAACGTTTTTTAACTTTTTAAAACTTTTTTAACCCTATGTATGGCAGCTGTTTTGTTATATATTTAATTTAATAGCTCCAATACTCTGACAATCAAGGTTAGAGTTTAGGGGGTTAGGGGTTAGGGGATGAAAATTCGATTGGGTACCCCTACCCAATTCTGTATCTTGGGAATGGAAGGTTAGGGGTTAGGGTTAGAGGGTTAGAGTTAGGAATAGTATGTTAGACTCAGAGTCTCTCCCTGACCGTATAGCAGTGAGATGTTGGTGAGAGACAACGGCAAGGCACTGGCCAACACGTTAGTCCCCTGGTCACCTTCCATGAGACGCTAGTCCATACAGAGGAGATTAGAAGAGGTAAAGAGTAGGGGGTGAAGGTTGAAGGGTATAAGGTGTTAGGGTTCATGAGGTATGTGTGGTTTAGGGTTAGGGTTAGTGGGGTGTGGGGGTGTGTTAGGTATATTATTTATGAGTGTGGTGGTTGTAGTGGTAAGGAGTGTCGTACGTGTTTAGAGGGAAGTGGTATTGGTTTAATATAAGTGAGCAGGGTAAGCAAGGTCATTGTGATCCCCTCCCCCAGTCCGCACTGGTGGGTGGCTGGTCACAATTTTTACGGGTCTGTGGTGAGGGTATGAGGATCTGTTCTTAAGGGTATGGGGACATTTTTGTCCACGAAGCCCCCATGGGTCCCTCGTCTGTTTTATAGGATACAGGGGCTTTTCAGCCCACAAAATCCCAAATGCGGACACAAATTTTGGGTTGTTTCTGATTTGTCCCTAGACCATGTCCCTGTCCACTGGGGACACATCCTCAGTTGTGTGCCCTGGGATCATAGATTGTTTCGACCGCTTATCACAATACACTCTCACCCAAGGAGGTCCGGCCGAAGATGCGCAGTCTTTGGGGTGTGTCCCCCCTAAGCTACCCTACTCTAGCCACTGGTATTTTAAGAAATCTAATGAATTAAGTAGGTTTTTGTAAGTCCAAGGTCCCAGTGTATCCACGGCACAGTCCCTCAGTGGACTGTGGGATGGAGAGGTCGTGTGGTGTGGTATGGACTGTGGTATGTATGAGGCTATTCCTCATAGAAGACTGGATGACGTTTAAGGTTCTGATACTGTGACCCACCACTCCCGCAGTGCTGCCCTAGAGTTGCGACACGGGGGGCCGCATACTTGCCACCTGTTGAGGCAGTTACCCTTTCGTTAGCACCGTGAGGTATCAGGGGTCAGCCCAAGCAGGTCTGGAGAGTCTGTCTTCCTTTGTGTGAGAAAGATAGAAATTGAAAAGAGCAGATCTCAGTGTTCCATACACTGCACAACCCCAGAGAGAGAGAGAGAGAGAGAGAGAGAGAGAGAGAGAGAGAGAGAGAGGAATCTGTTCAGTGAATAACAGGGGAGATGGGTAGGGATAATTAATGTGTATGTTGTATCCCTTTGGAAGGGTGCAGTAGTATTTGTGTTGTTTGAATGCAAATTGTGAGGGAGTCGATTGGACAGCCAGTTTTGAGCCATTTGGAGTCCACTGGAGGACCTTCTATGGGTAATTTTTTTCCACTCCAATACACTGGTGAAATGTGGAATGTGAAATTTGACAAGTTGCTGAGGCATATATCATACATATGTACAGAGCAAGGTTTTTAAAGAATGTTTTTGAGCCATTTGGAGTCGACTGGAGGACTTTTCGTGGGTCTTATTTTCCACTCACATACACTGGTGACGTGGAATGTGGAATGTAAAGTTTGACCAAGTGCTGCGCTGGGTCGCTGTCACCACAGCCTGCGCCGGTTAGGGTTAGGGGTTAGGGTTAGGGTTAGGTTTGGGGTTAGGGTTAGGGTTGGGTTAGGGTTGGGGTTGGGTGTTCTGGGGTCCAGGTTATGTTGCACTGGCCTACTGATCCCCCGGTGCAAATGGGTGT